>JAYMSL010004195.1:0-11403 GCA_036897195.1 Plantago coronopus | reverse complement strand
CTTGCTCAATACGGCATCAATTCAGATTTTCATCCATCAAATCTTCCGATTTTGAGGTAAATGTTGTTGAACCCTAACTTTCCTAGTTTTGTTAATTATTGCAATTGACTGTATATTTCGTTTAATTTGGATTTCGACTGGTATTGGATGGTATTGGGGCTGTGAGATTAATGAAAATTTTTCAATTTTTGGAATTACAGTAATTTTTGGATGAAAACAAGTCTGAGGGGATTTTGAGACGTTTTGTTTATCTTATCTATCATCTATTTATATAGATTTGACATTTCTGGTTATAATTAGCTCAATAGTTGCTTAGTTTCAGCTTTTGCTCATTTATCACTGCATTTCTATACTGTGTTTGTTTTTGCCATTTGTCGACTACTATTCGACTACTGTCTATTCGACTACTGTCTAGCTCTTTGTTGAATAGAAGAGCTTACTCTGCCTTGTAAATTGTAATGTTAGTATCTGCATCTGCTCTTCCTTTCAAGAAATAACAAAGAAAAATGAAAAATGAGAACAGAATTTAGACGTAAATAACAAAGAAAAATGAAAAAAATGAGTGCATATATGTCCATTTTGATCGTTTGGATGTGTAACTTCTTGACATGAATTTAACAGCACTTTAAGATATATAAGTGACAGTTTGAAGTCAAGCAAATGTCAAATACATTACTTACAGGTCCGAAGAACAAAATATGGAAGAAAATGCATGAAAAATGGAAAAAAATGAGTACATATGTGTCAATTTGAATTTTCATTCTTTAATGTAGAGCATCGTTTTATGGAAACGACATGTAGAGCATCATTTTATGGATAATCAGATATGCTTGTATCAATATATGTACCGGATCAGTTTATAATTCTTCAATTTTTTAGTTTAATATAATACAACCCTTCATTCGTCCATATATATCATTCTTATATTAACAGATGTCGCTGCCACCGCAATTGATGAGTCTCGCGGACGATGGTTGTCCTTTCACGGACTTTGTCGGTGATGCTATGTGGCTTGGAAAACCAGTTCTTTTCAAAGTTTCCGATAAAGCGTAAGTATATTTTTAATATATATAAGTTTTATTGAAATTACTTGTTTGTTTTCGCTTGACTAATTAATTACTTTATAGGTTGGCTCCCCGCTCAGTTGTCATTGCAATCATGAAAGCAATTGTTATGCATAGCCCGCGTAACATTTGGGTGTGGACCGATGTCACTGTCCAGTGTAGGTTGTCAATATTTGAACATGTTAGGGTAAGTCATGGTATTTATTAATATACCATCATTTATGAAGTTATTGTTTTCATGTGTGAGTCTTGAGCATTGCCTATATAACAATTGTTATTATATAAGAGTCTGTATGTGAGTCTGGGGCATTGCCTAATTAATGATAGTAAGTATGTATTGACTTTGTTTTGTTTTAGTATGCTTTACGTCCAACTCATTGCTTTGTCGTTGAATATTTACTCATTATTTGAACTGATTGAGTGTTTGTTTATTTGACATATTTATTGACAGACACAGTACTACATTCCGGCTGCCCGAGTTGCAGAAATTTGGCCTGTCTTCAACATGGTTGTGAAAAGGGAGTTTGGGCACGTCTTTCACAAATTGAAGAGATCTGGTCAGCAGCCTGGTTGGATGATGTTGGAGGAGTACAATCAATTCCGGAACTATATAAGTCAACAAACGCCCCCAATGTGTGCCGGTCCACATGCCTTTGCAGGTGTAATGCAGCCTCCTCATACACCACCCCCGCAGGAGGACGAGCCCGAGGTTGATATGGAAGACATAGACTAGCTCGCTACATTCTTCAGTTAAACTCTATAGTTTATCATAATGTATGACTTATATTGGATAATGTTTAGTTTATGTCTGCACTAGGATTGTATTTATCATATGACGATTTCATTGCAATTTATTATTGTACTACTATTATATAAAACAATCTTCGGGTACATTGACTTGTTTGATAATATGAAACTGATTAAGCATAGTCGATACTCTACGTAACTTGTTTGATAATAATCAATATAATAATATAAAATACGTCCATAAATAAATAAAATTGAACATTATATTGTTTATGTTCGTACTATGCATTAAATGTAAAAGCACAATAATACTATTCGAAACTAATATATCTTACCATAAAAATGTAAAAAAAAAAAGTAAAAGTGCAGCAACCGGATAGCAACCGGTCGCTATATAGCGACCGATCGCTGGGAAATAGTGACGAATAAAGTCGTCGCTATTTTCCTAATACCCTAATTACACACTCGCCCGCCTCCTTCTTCTCATCTTCTCCAGTTCCACCCGCCGCGCGCAGAGACAGGCGACGGCTTCATCTCCTCCGGCTTCGTCAAATCTTCGTCCAATTCTTCAATCCTGGTGTCCATCTTCTCGAAATTGAACCCTCTTGCTTAATATCGCATCAATTCCGATTTTCATCCATCAAATTTGGCGATTTTAAGGTAAATGTTGTTGAACCCTAACTTTTATTCGTCGTGTAGATTAGTGACTTTTAGGTTAACGGAGTGTAAATTGGTTTATGACATTTCTCTCGCTATCCGAATTTCGATAAATTCTGTAATGTGGTGTCAATTGTCCTGCTGTTAGATGTTGTTTGTGTTCAAATTTCATTCCTTTTTCTCTAGTTTCATTACCATTGCTGTAAAAAAATCGGTGAGTGGATTGTGGTGTTCAAGGGCTATTAACTTTCTCTGACTATGTCGATTTTAGATAAATTTTGTAATGTCTGATGATAGTCACACTCTTAGTTATTTTTCTGTTCTGAATTTCAGTCCGCTTATGTAGTTTCATCACCGTTATTGTGAAACAATTAGTAGCTTTAGGTTGATCAAGTCTTAACTTATGTAGTCACACTCTTAGTAGTTTTCTGTTAAAGCATGTGTGATTTCTTTAAGAACAACTCATCTTCTTTTGGTTTTATTTGACGAATATTTCATTTTGAGATTTAGAAACAAAAGGAATAATGATGATGTTCTGTATATTTTAGGTGCCTCTTATGTGGATGTGAATACTGAAAGTCTTGATTTTATTTCATTGCTTCCTATATATCCCTGTTAAGCTGAGATTTTTATTCCTGAAAGTGCTATGTCATGGTAATATGGTATATATCTATCATCATGTCAAAGTAATGGTACTTAATTCCTAAGTTTTTTTTTTTTTGTAATGTCATGTTTTTTCATTTGCTGGATTTTTATATAGTCATCATGTACTAGAGTATTTTTTTGTTTTAATTTATATGATGAATATGAAGATAAACAGATTATATATAAGTATATTTACAATTACATACATGTGCAGCTTGCCGAGCTACTGATGTTGAATCGTTGAAGTCTCTAGCTCCTTTGATTTTTCTGATTTTCGTACAAGGTAAATGAAGCTGTTTTGAAATTTTTTTGAGCCTTAATTGATTTTCTGAGTATTCTATAGCCTCTAGCTGATTTTTGTAGTACAATTTGCAGGAATTGAGCTGTGGTGATACTGAACAAGACCAAAGGGGGCAATTAGTTCAGGGAAAATAAATAGGACTTATTTTCGTCGAAGCACAGGTATGATGATATACATATTTACCAGGGTGTTTGCATTAAGTTTTAGAAGTGATTCTCTAGTACTTGATATATAGATTATAAGCTGAAGATTTCATATTGGTAAAAAATTTAGTGTGGAGTTTTATTGATGTCAATGCCAAAGAGTATGCTGTCAATGTTTGTATGTCACCTATGTTTGTGATTTTCTTACAAGGTAAATGGAGCGTTTTTTGTAATTTGCAGATTAAGTTGTGTATATAAGTTCGTTCATGATTTTCGAACTTTTGTTGTTACAATCTATGAATGACTATCTCTTAACGTACCCAATACTTGGTAAGTTTTTAAGATTTGAGCTTAGAAGTTAAACCAAGCAGATATGAATAACTCAAGATTGGATAACAAGTTCTCACTGCACATGAATGAATAAATACAGTTGTATGAATGAACATCAATCCATAGAAGACAGATAATTCAACCCATAAAGGAACCTATTCACAAAGTAATCATCTTCTTCTCATCTACAGTTAAAATCGTATCATCTATATACGAAAAAACCCTAACCCTCATGCATGCCGCTCTCACCGGAGCTTACCCACCGGGACACGGCCCCACCAATTGATCCCGACAACCCCCCTGACCAACGCTCCAAGAAAGCAAAAGTAACTCTGCGAGATACAAACATGGAGGAAACAGAGGAAAGAAACAATCCCAGACTCATGGCGTATGACTATAATTCGTACGCCGGCCGCGTCAGCCCACCACCGAAACCGGAGGACGTACGAGTAGACAAGGAAAAGACAATTGTTGAGAGCGAATGGATTTCATTCGAAGAACCGACAGAAACTGCCCCGTTCAAGAAACTTGTCGTCGCACCAAAGCTCAGGGAATCCCTGTATGCTAAGTGGGAAGGAACAATCATTATCAAAGTCCTGGGGAAACCCTGGTTTTATCCAGCACTCTTGCAAAAACTAGCAACCATGTGGAAAATCAATGGCGAATTCCAGCTTATGGACCTAGGGTTTAACTGCTATTGCTTGAAAGGAATAACGGAAGAAAAGAAAGAGATGATCCTCACGCAAGGACCCTGGCAGTTAGCCGGGAGCTTCCTATCAATCAGGAAGTGGAAACCAGGATTCCGAGCGGATAATGATAAGATTGATAGCGCTATTACTTGGGTTCGTGTACTCAACCTGGAGATGGAATGGTTTAGTGAAGCAATAATCCAGGGGCTAGCATCAATGATCGGAGATCCGATCAAGTACGATGGTTGTACTTACAATGCATCTCGAGGTAGGTTCGCGCGATTTTGCGTCCAAGTCAGGACGGATGTGCCATTGGAAAGAGGAGTTATGATTGACGATACGGTGTATCAAGTAGTCTATGAAAACCTACCTACTTTCTGCCATAGTTGTGGGAGAGTTAGCCATAACACTGACAATTGCACCATGAAGGGGACGTCAACCAACATGATGGAGACAGATACACAGGAACAACCCAAAGACAAAAACTCGGAAAACAACCCGAAGGCAACTTGGCTCATGGACAAGGTGAACAAAGACGAATTCGGGGATTGGATGCTCGTGACTCGCCGGAAAAAACCAATGCAGACGAACCGGAAACCGAATGGACCGAATTCAGGCCCAACCACTAGTACCAGAAACCACGGCAAAACCCCTATTAGAAACCAGAGGAACAACGCCAAAAGGGCCAATCCTTTCCAAGATGAGACCAATACCGATATTGGGCCTGCTGTGGGCCAGCCCAATAACCCAATAGCAGACGGATCCCAAGTGAATGAGGTCTCCAATCCCAACTCGGCAAGTACTGGCAATAGGAGAATTCTGCCAAGCTATTGCACTCCTATAAATACTCGACAGTCTCGGGTGGACAACCAAAAAACAAACACAGAGATAAGTACTCAGAACCCATTCACAGTACTAAACCAGGAAACAACTGAACCGAGAGCCAACAGCAATACGAATGGAGGACAATCAGATTCTGGACCCAAACAACATCGAAATCGTGATGGAGAACGGGATGCTAGTGATGCATTGGGTCGAAAACCCACCATTCGCAACAAGGACGCTACAATTCCAGGGACCAGCGAGGATAATTCGAACCGAATCATTCGAGAGGGTGATAACAATGATGAACTTCCCATCCACCATATGGCAGATTCTGATGGAGATGGATATAGTGGATCAGGAGGACGACGAGAGGTGTGCGTATCAATACATGAGCCTCACGGATTGGGAGAAAAATCGCCAAGCAGTTCTGGGACAGGAACTACTCTGGCAAGTGATGTCGACATGTCTGGGTCGAGGGGTTGTTAACCCTATCCTCCCACTTCATATACATAATAATCCAATGCGAGTGATTTCGTGGAACTGTCAGGGGGCAGGAAACGAACACTTCAGAAGAAATTTTAAAGACTTAGTCAGATCTCACAGCCCTATGGTTGTATTTCTACTGGAAACTCGTGTCAGTCAGGATGTTGCGTATTCTATTGCGCCTACCCTAGGGTATACAGATTATGAGATTGCACCTACTGATGGCGCAACAGGAGGAGTATGGATGCTTTGGAATTCGGCCAGCATCAATGTGGAGGTAATTATGGTAGATGATCAAGCTATTCATGCCATAATTGGACCAATCAAGGAAGACAAGTGGATGCTTTCGGGTGTATATGCAAAACCAAACAATACATCGAAAGCTCAGATTTTCGGGCAGCTGGAGAATATGAGCAAGAATATCGATATGCCTTGGCTTGTAACTGGAGACTTCAATGAAGTGGGGTTCTCACATGAGAAGAAAGGAGGCCGAAACGTACCCACTAGCCGACTGCTTTCCTTTCAAAGCGTATGGGATAATTGCAATTTAATGGACTTAGGGACTAAAGGCCCTAAGTTCACATGGGCAAATAAATGGAATGGAAGAGCTACAATACGTGAAAGGCTGGATAGATCATTAGCAAACTCAGAATGGATCGAGCAATACCCAAATCATGCGGTTTTCACCTTGCCACGCACTCACTCGGATCACCACCCAATCCTTACGGACTGTTTTGGCGCAGGGGGCACACCAATAAATAAGCCGTTCCGATTCGAGGCCATGTGGTTCTCTCATCCAGAGTGTGAAGGGATATTGAGAGAGATCTGGAACAACAGTGACCATATCGTCGAAGCCATTGGGAAAGTACCAGAACGAATTATTCCATGGAACAAAACGAGATTTGGAAACATCTTCCAACGAAAGAAGAGGCTGCTGTCTCGCTTAAAAGGTATCCAAACCTCCCTATGCAGTCGAGAGAATGAATACCTGATAAACTTGGAAGCAGAATTAATTCATGAATACAATGAGGTCTTACATCAAGAAGAAGTCTTCTGGCACCAAAAATCAAGAGTCAAGTGGTTGGGAGAAGGGGACCGAAACACCAAATTCTTTCATCACTCGACAATTGAACGAAGACGGAGAAATAAGATCCTTTGCCTAAAAATTGAAGACGTATGGAACTATGATCAGAAGATGCTGCAAGACCATGCCATATCATTTTTCCAAAGCTTGTTTTCAGGCGCTGGCCAAGCCGAGAGTGAGCAGGCTACTCAATATCGACCTCTACCAACATCTGACCGCCAAATCATGCTTGATGAAGCTGCCGCAGAGGACCTTTGCCGAGAGATAACTGTGGAGGAGCTTAGGCGAGTGGTTTTCGACACCCACCCCCTGAAAGCCCCAGGACCGGACGGGTTACAAGCTCTCTTTTACCAAAAAAACTGGAATTGGATATACCCATCTCTACACAAGTTCATGAGGGACAGTATGCAGGAAAGGAAATTTGATCCCAAGTTGTGTGAAGCATTCTTTTGTCTTATACCCAAGGTACAACAACCTACTTTGATCTCTCAATTCCGACCAATTTCGCTATGCAATGTCATATACAAATTCATTACAAAGTGTATCACGATGAGACTTCGAACCCTCATGCCAAACTTGATTGCACCTACGCAATCTAGTTTTATTAAGGGCCGAAGTGCACAAGATAACATATTCTTGATACAAGAAGTTCTACACTCATTAAGAAGCAAGAAGAAGAATAAAGTAGGTTGTATGATTCTGAAGCTGGACCTTGAGAAGGCGTACGACAAGATAAGTTGGGAGTTCTTAGAAGATACACTTGTAGCATTCAACTTCCCAAGACAGATGGTGGAATTGATAATGTTTTGCGTGAAACACGCCTCCACCAGAATTCTCTGGAATGGAGAGATCCTGGAACCTTTTGAACACCGTTGTGGCTTACGCCAAGGCGATCCATTGTCTCCATATCTATTTGTTCTATGCGTTGAAAGATTAGCATACCTTATACAAGAGAAGGTCGAAGGTGGTAGATGGGCCCCTGTTATTCCATGCCGAGGTGGACCACGGCTATCCCACTTATTTTTCGCTGACGACTTAATCTTAATGGGAAAGGCTACAATAACTACTGCAAGAGCAATCCGACAAGTGATGGACGTGTTCACAAATGCATCAGGCCTAAAGATATCATCGGCGAAATCAAAGGCCTATTTCTCCAAACGAGGCGGCAATGGGAGGAAACGAGAAATCTGTAACATTCTCGGATATGGTAGAACGAATCGACTTGGAAAATACTTGGGAGTCGAACTCCAACACAGCAGAGTAACTAGGGAGACACACGCTGTGTTGATTGACAAGGTAGCATCCCGGCTAGGAGGATGGAAATCAAAGTTCCTCACACTTGCAGGGCGTGCGACTCTAATCCAAGCAGTCACTGCTGCAATTCCAATATACCCTATGCAAGCTAACTGGATACCGCAAGGGACATGTGACAAGCTCGACAAACTAAATCGGGACTTTCTTTGGTCCAGTGATAGCAACCATAAGAAACTCCACCTAGTGAATTGGGACCTTGTTACGCAGCCAAAAAACAAAGGTGGACTGGGTCTAAGGGAGGCTCGAAGGAATAATGAAGCATTACTCGCAAAGTTAATCTGGAAGATTTACTCACAGGAAGATAATCTATGGATGCCACTCATACAAGCAAAATATCTGAAGGGAGGAAGCTTAAGCTACTGTACTCCCAAAAGTGGTGATAGCTATACCTGGAAGGCCCTGCTACGGTGCACTGACCTAATCAGACCTTTCATTCGGTGGCAATTGGGAGATGGTAAAACAGCATTATTCTGGTACGATACCTGGCTCCAAGGAAAATGCCTAGGAGACCGAATGCAGTACATAAACCCAGCAGACAAGAGTATCACAGTTTCACAAGTTCTACAGGAGAATGGTACATGGGACTTCACGAAACTTAGTACAACAGTCCCAGAACAATTAAAACTGGAGATATCACAAGCAAACATCACATTATCACAAGCTGCGGACACGGTAATTTGGACGAAAAATTCAAATGGAATGTTCACTTGCCAATCGGCTTATAAGGCCCTACGAGATACATACAAAGAGAATGTCACCATACCCGACAATCTGGAATGGGTATGGAAATTACGCATAAGCAACAAGCAGAGGCACTTTGTTTGGTTAGCAGCACAAAACAGGTTGGCATCTCGCAGCCTGCTGTACCACAGAAGAATCACACCTGATGGGTTCTGCACATCATGCCCACAAACAGAAGAAACCACACTCCACATCTTACGACATTGCAGGAAGGCCCGGAGGATTTGGAGGCATATAATTCCACCAACAGATAGGGCAAGACATGAGAACATCTCTGACCCACAATGGCTAAAATCCAACCTGCAGAATAACAAAAAACATCGAATTGAGGATAGCTGGATACCATGGAGCTACGTATTCATATCAACTATCTGGTATATCTGGAGATCAAGAAACGACGAAATTTTCCGAGGAAAGAGTATGTCGATCCCAGAATTAAAGTTCAATATTAAGCAAATGAGCCAAGATCTCCAAGAAGCAATGAAACGCCAAACACCATTGGTCAAACGCAAGAACTGGGACTTACCGGAAGAAGGTTGGCTGAAACTTAACGTCGATGCCTCCTTCGATGCAGATTCATCACTTGGGCGAATTGGGGGAATTATTCGAGATGACAAGGGGCAATGGAAAGGGGGCTTTTCGGAACCCATTGAAAACCTCACTGGAGTCACTGCAGCGGAGCTACAGGCGGCGGATCGGGGCCTCCGATTGGCCTGGGAAAGACGACCAAGGCGGCTTATGATTGAGACTGATTCCCTTCAGTTATGGCGTATGCTCACTGGCAAGGAACAGGTTCCGGACAACCTCACCGTACCGATTCAGAGATGCAAAGAACTCATACACCTACCGTGGGAAACCCGACTCAGGTGGATAGGGCGGACGGCCAACCAAGCTGCCGACTGGCTCTCGAAAACACAAGAACTCACTGGAGTTTTGAGTGAAGAAATGGCATCGGAAATGCCAGAAGGCCTTCTTTCTATCTTAAATAGAGAGAGGGGTTAGTTTGTAATACTTTAATTAGTATTTGATTTTCGTTGTTTACCAAAAAAAATAAAAATTTTGAGACTCTACAATTATATATCCTCTTCCACCCGATTTTCTTTATCCTCTTTTGTGGTATGCAACATTCAGATCAGATATGTCGTGTTAGAGCAAAACTCTTCATTCAAAAGCGAGTTCAAAGAATTGAAGATACTCAATTCATTCATGTACCATGTATACACCTAATTCACTTAAGAGTAATATGACTGTACTTGAGTATCTGAGTTTCTTGTTTTGAGTCCCTAGTAATATTCCATTTTCATCTTAGATGCATAAATATGGGGATTCTTCTTTTTTTTTTTAAACGGTAAAATTTTATTAATTAAAAAGAGCATAAGAAATGCTCGGGATCATTACAAAGACATCAAATACTCAACCAGACCTAACCGAGAATTAAACACTGAAAGCTAACTACAACCCAAACCTATCACAAGCTTAACAACTCACTTTCGATTCTATAACATTCAAAACCAACCCAAATCTATTACAACCTTAACAACTCAATCATATTCCAAACCATTCAAAACCGGAACCAGGAGAAGCTTCATATGTATCAAACTTTTACTAACTCAATGTCGATTCCATACCATTCAAACCCAACCCAAACCTATCACAACCTTAACAACTCAAACTCGATATCATACCATTCAGAACCGAGACCAGGAGAACAGATTATCCTTCATTTGTACCAAACCTTCATATATATAGCACTCTCAACATTACCTTGTTTGAACTATCCAGCAGTAAGGGGCAATAGTTCACGTCATCCACAAAGAACCCATATGCAGACTTCAACAAATCATAAGGCTCTGTTCTTTTCAACTGAGATTTTCGGAATTGAACTGAACTGAACTGATCTGAACTGAACTAAACTGAACTTAAGTGAAGTACAAATTTGAACTAACCAAACCTGAACTGAACTGAACTGAACTGAACTGAATGGATCTGAACTTAAGTTGAAAAGAACAGAGCCTAAGTCATAAACATCACCATGAATTAGGCTCTGTTCAGTTCACCTGAAAACCTCTGAAAATTTCTGAACTGAACTGAACTGAACTTAATGAACCTGAACTGAATTGAACTTAATGAACCTGAACTAAACTGAACTGAACTTAACTGAACTTAATGGACCTGAACTGAACTGCAGACATTATTATTATTTTTTATTATTATTTAACATTATTATTTTTCTATTATTAATATTATTACTATTATTTTTTAACTATTATTATTATTATTATTAGGGCGAATTTCATCCACTACCCCTGTTAGATTTTCTAATTACATCTGGATCCTATTAGATGAAACAATTACATTTAAATCCTAAACTGAATTTTCT
>JAYMSL010004194.1:0-11404 GCA_036897195.1 Plantago coronopus | reverse complement strand
AATACGGAACTCTTTTACACCACCACGAAACTTTTGACCTACACCCTCGATAAACTTGACCCAGTTGGCTGATTTCAACACAACATCTGGCTGTTCGGGAGCAACGTCATACACAGGGAAATCAGACGTGGCTCCTTCATAAAACTCACCGCATAAACGGCGCTTCTGTCTGGTTGAGCGGGTTTTCGCAAGGGAAGAAGTTGGATTATTGGAGGAAGTCACGGGTACATGTGGTTCGGAAGGAGTCTCGTTCAGGTCGAACGAAAAACCTTTAGTAACATTGAAATACTCAGGAATACAACTGCTCCTAGACGATGACGAACCTGGAATTCGATTTTGTTCTCTAACAACTGAAACACTCACTGTATGAAGCTTTAGCAATTGGCATAAGAGTAACATGTTAGAGTACTCGGCTTCAGACTGTAAGCTGCATTCATCACCCTTATTGATCTCAAAAACATACTTGTTGGATGGTTCATCTGTTGGAGGCAGATTTTCTACACACAACAGAGAAAAGGAAAAAAAACACAAATAAACAAATAACAAATCAATTAGCAAATTACTACCCACAAGTATGTAAGCTAGCTAATAAACGATGGAGAAAAAACATGTTAAGTAAACCTTACCTGAACAAGTTTTAGCAAAGTCTCGAAAAGATTGCACCCTACGAGAAGGGAGGGTGAGGAAGGAATTGCCCAAATTAACTACTAGAAGGATATCGGCCATGGAGAGAAGAAAGAAATCTAAGTCTGGACGATGAGATGGAGTTTTGGAAGACAGGAACGGAATAAGTATGACTATGTGGCCTTCATGCAACTTGAATACAAGAATCCAAAACTCATCAATTAAGGAAGACAAGAACGTTTGCAGACAACTCCAGAATTATCTAATCTAATGTAAGACAAATGCTGGACCACATAAACCCCTATATGCAATAAACCATCTACTACGAAACGATGACAAAATAAGGAATCTGGTAAAACTGGATTTTTTCGTAAAACAAACGTGACAAGCGTAATTAAAGCTTAAATGGCGTGTTAGAACAAAACAATTGTCCGGAAATGGACTGAACAAAAAAAAAGCCCATTTTATTCATAGTGAAATGTAGTTTGTGACAAGTTGCTAGCTAGCCATGTTGATGTTCTTGTGTGGTCATATTTGAATGTCACTTTCTTCTTTTTCGAGTATCTCACAAAACTGTATCTACTTTTAAACAATTAATCTATTTCTGTTAGTAGAAATATTAGTTTAGATAATACGTTAGTTGCAACACTGCTGGGTAAAGTTGTCAACGCATAGTGAGTACTATGACATGACAATTTCGACAAATTATGATATTATCAACTGGTATTAGTTCAAGTGAAAATGGGCTTAACGTAAATTAATAAGGGTTTTCTCCTCGGAGGTTTTTAAGGAGGCAAATATCGTCGATTCGCTCTTGTCCGAAGTCAAGGAGGAGGGAGTCGGTTTCTTGTGAGGTTTTGGTGATCTTTGGTGAGTGAGGCAGTTAATGATTAGCTCACACATGTACATATCCACTTTAATTAATAAAATTTTGCCGTTACAAAAAAAGAATTAATAAGATCATGAGTTCATGTCTTATATGAAAGTAAAACACGCCGCTAGAAAGTCGTGTCCTGAGAATGAAACTAGAAGTATTCAAGTAGATTAGTCGTCAGAGCGGATACAAATAATTCGGAGTGACTACGACCATGTTCAGTTCACCTTAATTTTAATTATGTTCAGTTCAGGTCCATTTAGTTCAATTTAGTTGTGTAGTATAAATATATACTTAAATTCATTTCAATTAAGTTTATATTCATTTAGTTCACTTTAGATATTTTCACGTGAAGAATTGAACCGAGTCTAAGTGACAATTTTTTGAAGAAATATAACAAGACAAGTTACTAAATTTTACTAGGCCTATAAATCAAACATGGGCCCAAAGCTCTTGACTCTACATATTAAAGCCCAACGGCCCAATATAGCTTTCAAGATTTTTTTTTTATTATTTATTTTTTTTGTTTTAGGGAATATATCAAGAAATTAAGTACACCATTTCAAGATTAGCAACAATTTTGGCTGAGAAGTAGGACTTTAATAAATCACACCACGATGAATAAGGATCTTAACGGAACCAAAATGATCAAAACTATGAGAAATGAAAAAGAATACCAGCCAAATACAAGAAATTAGCTATCAAAAGATTTTTTTTTTTTTGGAAACGGTAAAATTTTTATAAATTTTTATCAACAATAGCTACCAAGAATCATGAAACAAGAAGTGTTGGTGTTAGTAGCTACCACGGCAGCTGCGGCATTGGTCGGGGCAGGGTTGCTACTCCGACAATGTAAGCATGTCAGCGAGCAGAGGTGGAGGCGAGCGCAGAAGATTCTGCGAAAATTCGCTAGGGAATGCGCGACGCCTGTACAAAAATTGTGGCATGTCACGAACCAAATGACTTCGGACATGCAAGCGGGTCTTATGTCGAATGGGAGCGATGGGGACCTACGCATGCTCGTTTCTTATCTTGCACCACTCCCCACGGGGTACGTGTAGACGCTAAATCATAAAATAGAAAACTATTGATATCCTCTTCATCGCATGTTCAATCAGAACGAGATTTATATAACTATATAAGTACTTGTGCATTTTTTTGGTAAACATGTTGTACTAGGTGTGATTTATCTGACTTCGACTTAAAATATTTGTTCAATGTATGTTCCTAGTTTAATCGAATTTGTTCGAATTGAGAATTAGAGTGTTTTGAAACAGTTTGGGATGAATTCATGTGAATTGCAGGGAAGAAAAAGGAACATTTTATGGAATAAATCTGAGAGGAACAAATTTTCTAATAGTAAGAGCTAAGCTTGGAGGCAAAAATGAACCGGTTTCTGAAATTCGGAGACAGGAGATTCCAATCCCTTCTGAGATACTCGCCAATGGCGAATCGTCTAAGGTATAATTCGAGTTTGTAAACTGTAATTGACAGCAACAATTTCAGACGAAAAATGTACATAAGCAGAGTTATGTGTTCTGTTTCATTATAGGAACTGTTTGATCATATAGCGGTTGAGCTGGCGAAGTTCATGTCAGTTAATCATTCGAATGATGGGGAGGAAAGTGGGGGAGAAAGAAAACTTGGATTCACTGTGTCAATAGCAGTCGACGAATTTCCTGCCTCTGCTGGCATTGCCAATAAATGGAACAGTTTGTACATTGATGAGACAGTAAAGGCCTTTTTCCTTGATGATCTTAAGGTAGACTACGTACGGAGCGAATCTTGAATGTTAATGTCAGTTGTTCTGTTCTTGCGAATGCATCAGGTTGGGAAGCAGTTGGCAGGTGAGATTAATCAGTCACTGGAGAAGCACGGTGTTGAGCTACGTGTTTCAGCAGTGGTAAGTTATTTTAGGCCTTATTGAGTAAGCGATTGCATGAACTTTGAGGAGTACAAGTATGCATTTGTTCGATGGTTTGGTTGAGAAATGGAGCGATTTTGCAGGTTAATGATACTGTTGGACACTTAGCTGGAGGAAGATACTACAACAAAGAAACTGTTGCTGCAGTTACATTAGCAATGGGAACTGATGTTGCGTACATAGAATCGCCTCAAGTTATTCTAAACCCTCCCGAAGAATCACAACAACCAGGAGAAACGGTAAGTAATTATTCACCAATATCGCATCTTTGCAAGTCTAAACTTTTAATATGAAACAGCCTGCATTTTGTGTACATTGCATGTGATCAGATTAGGCTGGTTTTCGACAGGTTTACAATATGCAATGGGGAGATTTTGCGTCTTCTCACCTTCCTTTGACAGAGTATGATACAGAGTTAGATGCCGTGAGCACGAACCCTGGAGGCCGGGTAAATAGGCGATTAGTCCCATTTTGTCTGATGCACAAATTGGGATTATCTTGATCTTGTTCTGTTTTCTGGTTTGCAGACATTTGAGAAGCTTGTATCAGGCATGTATTTGGGGGAGATTGTTCGAAGGGTCTTGCTAAAGATGGCTCAGGAGGCGGAGTTATTTGGAGATAGTGTTCCGCCTAAACTTACGACTCCTTATCTGTTATGGTAAGCGACAGTACGACGTATATTTCTAAGTTTCGATTTGTTGTTTTCACGTAGAATGTAGCATCTGATAGCATGTCGAACAGGTCGCCTGATATGGCTGCAATGCACCAAGACACATCAGAGGATTATGAAGTTGTTAGAGAGAAACTATTTGAAATATTTGAGGTACAATTTTTTTGCATCATTTCCTTCTCTAAGTTCTTGCTTCGACTAACTTGTCGATTTTTCTGCTAATCGCAGATAAACAATACGAATCCAATGGTTAGAGAAACAGTTTCAGAAGTTTGTGATGTTGTAGCAGAACGCGGTGCCAGGCTCGTTGGTGCAGGAATAGTCGGAATAGTGAAGAAGCTCGGAAGAGTTGAGAGCAAGAAGAGCGTAATCACAATTGAAGGCGGACTATATGAGCATTACCGCGTCTTCAGAAACTACCTACACAGTAGTGTTTGGGAAATGCTTGGGAGTGACCTTGCAGATAACGTGATAATCGAACACTCTCACGGAGGTTCTGGAGCCGGTTCCATCTTTCTGGCTGCTTCACAATCACAAATGCAAGACGTGGTAGAAGTTCCTAACGTCGATTCTTGATCTCTCGATCCAGATATTTCCGATATTCGACCGCGACAGTTCATGAAAAAGACTTGTCTTAAGTTTTGGTAACTTGTGTTGATGAGTTAGAACATGGTTTCGAATAGGTTAGAGGTCTGAAGATAGAACTTCTTGTCTTCATGTTCCACTAGGTCCAATGTAGAGAAACTTCTAATGGAATTTACAAACATGTTTATTGTTCCATGCTGCAGAAATGGATCAAGACAGTGCTAGAAGACAACTTCACTCTATTGTGATAGAATAATGAGTTCAGACTTGGCCTAATGAGTGGCTTATATCCAAGAGTAGTCACCAGTCGGGTTTTTCGAGGCTCCGGTCTTCGTGTATCAGTTCCGATACTCGTTTGAAATCCGAGTTTCATGTGCATTAGGTGAACCAGAGATACTGCTAATGGAATTTCCAAACATGTTCATTGTTCCATGCTGCAGAAATGAATCAAGACAATGCAAGAAGACAATTTCACTCTATTATGATAGAATAATGAGCTCAGAATTGGCCTAATGAGTGGCTTATATCCAAGAGTAGTCACTAGTCGGGTTTTTCGAGGCTCTGGTCTTCGTGTATCAGTTCCGATACTCGTTTGAAATCCGAGTTTCATGTGCATTAGGTGAACCAGAAAAACTGCTAATGGAATTTCCAAACATGTTCATTGTTCCATGCTGCAGAAATGGATCAAGACAATGCAAGAAGACAATTTCACTCTATTATGATAGAATACTGAGCCCAGAATTGGCCTAATGAGTGGCTTATATCCAAGAGTAGTCACTAGTCGGGTTTTTCGACGCTCCGGTCTTCGTGTATCAGTTCCGATACTCGTTTGAAATCCGAGTTTCATGTGCATTAGGTGAACCAGAGAAACTGCTAATGGAATTTACAAACATGTTCATAAGTTCATTGTTTCATGCTGCAGAACAGCAGAAATGAATCAAGGAGACAAATTTCACTCTATTATGATAGAATAATGAGTTCAGACTTGGCCTAATGAGTGGCTTATATCCAAGAGTGGTCACTAGTCGGGTTTTTCGACGCTCCAGTCTTCGTGTATCAGTTCTGATACTCGTTCTAAATCCGAGTTTAAGGTGCATTAGATGAACCAACAATTGAGTATGTTCTGTTCTGTTGGGTTTTGTACATAGAGATACGCACGATTCACACAAGTGTACGTGCCCAAACGAAACGGCATTGATATCCGAACTGAAATTAACAAAACTGAATTTAAGGTGAACTGACGGGATCGACTTAGTTTGCAGATGCTGGGTATGAACATGGCATGATACATGTTAGGTCAGCTTTAAACAGGAAATGCGTCAGAAATTGGATTGTGATTTGTGTTAGTGACTATGGGCGAAAAGCCCATGACATGATGAGCCCAAAACTCACAAAAATCCAATGGTCCCATTCTTCTCCAATCCACATCTACAGATTTGGACCACCACTTTCTAGATTAGTCTATTTCTTCTTTCTCTATTTGAGTCTCATTTTAAATTTCAATCAATAATATTTCAGTCTACAAAACTATGAAACATATCCCCAGCTCACTTTTAAAAAAAAAAAAACAAAAAACAAAAAAACAAAAAACTAGTAAATTATTAAATTTATCAATCAATACAAAGCAAAGCATGTAAAAATTGTGATTTTAGGAAAAACGGAGTATGTCGATACTAAAACTGAGTGTATCAGTGATTGTTTTAGTATATCAGTTCTTGTTTTAGTGTATCATTGTCTTTTTTTCACAAGACTTACTTATAAAACAATAAACAAACTTTCTACTTGCCATTTATTTCCCGTATACCATGCGCTCTACAAGAATCGAACCATTAACCTCCTACAACAGTACCACTAGACCATCGTAACCTCCTATATCCCAACTTAGTACCTCAATGGAACCATCAAGATTTTACATGTGTCAAATTATGTTTGGAAGTTAATATAATCGTGTATGAAGTAATCTCATTCAGATCATTTTCATTCTTCAAAGAGAAGTTAAGTTCAAAGTTATATTTTAAATCGCCTTATAATTTTTAATCGCCTTATAATTCAATTATTTGCCGGATTCATTCGTGTCGATCACATATACCATTAAAAAAAAAAAACTAAGATGTTTTATTTGAATTTTGAGTATATACTAGTATGGGGGTTAGTACTTAGGTCATATGGCGCATGCAAATTGGGTATGTATTTTTCTAACCACTCGGTTGTTGAGCTTACGGTAGCAGTTGGGGTACTTCCGCATGATTTTGAAATTGTCAACTTTGTACCAAATCATTCCCAATGAGTGAGGAAATACAACGTATCAAAAGTTCACATGGGTCGGTTCACATGAGTTCAAAGTTTTTTAGGTGAATCAGAAAACCTATTATGAAATCATGTATTCAATTAATAAATCAAACACAATAACACAATCAGATCGAGTATGAAACGGGAAACAAAATCATCAAAGGTTTACGTGGTTTAGATTGAATCAACCATACATTCATGTGAGGAACAAGTTGATCTATTATCAACAAGGGAGCAACCAGTTTTTACATGTTCGACTAAAATCAATAAACGATTTAAAGATAACTGTCTCGCAAATCGATCTCTTCTCTCAATTACACAAAGAATTTGTGACGCTCGTCTAATTGTCTTCATGTAAATAGCAAAAAACCGTCCTTGGACTATTCAACTATTTCAATAAGCTCCCAAATACTTTTGGAAGTTTGCATTCATCACACAAACATCACAAAACCAATCTAGCTAAAAATCAAACTTGAAGTATAACCTACCAACTCTGAATGATACCCCCATGCATTATCAACAAATTAATACATGAATGACTTTGAAACAAAAATTCGCAAACACTTACAAAAAACTTTAGTCCGCAACTTAAATGATGGAATTGATGAATACAGAAATTCGGATATCGAACTAGTCTTCGTGTCATTGACGAATACAGAAATTCGGATATCGGCATCGATATCATACACCTACCAAAAACTTTAGTCCTCGACTTAAATGATGGAATTGGCCGCCCTTAAGTGAGAGGGCAAGAAGAAAAGGACTGGAATTGAAGTATCAATAAATATCACAGCAAGCAAATATAGGGTTGGTTGTTTCCTTATCCTATGGTCTCTTTCTTTATAAGCAAAAGGACTCAATGGTCACTTCACTTTCTCAACTCTCTCAAGTGCCAAGTAATTATCAGTTTCTGCATCACACACGTGCTTTTAGAGATGTTATGCTCGGCTCAGTTCGTTAAGGCTCGAGTTGGCTCTCTCGATAAGGTAAACGAGCGGAGCTCAGCTCGATAAAGCTCGGTAAATCTTATTACATTGAAAAAGCTCGTTAAGGCTTGATAAAGTTCGAAAAAAAACTTGTTAATGCTCATTAATTTTCGAGCTCGAGCTCGTTAAAAGTTAATCGAGCTCGAACTTTTTTTATTCCTCGTTTATGTTAACGAGCTGAGCTCGAGCCGAATATCAAAATACTCGTCTCGTCTCGTCTCGGCTCGGCTCGGCTCGGCCGTTTAACAGCACTACGTGCTTTGCTAGTAGTCCCATTTCCTGTCAAAAATCATCATGGTAGTGTAATTTTGGATTGTTTAGGGGCTGTAATGCTAATACTGTTTTATTAAGGGCTTGTTGGTATATAATAGGAGTGCTGTTTGGCAGTCAATAAAGGTAATATAGAATTTTATAGAAATAATGGAAAAGCAGCAGTTTAGATAATGTGTCACCACTCACCACCGTCAAATATAGTTTGACTACATTTTAAACCCTAGTGCCAAATTGCAGAACGGCCCTTAAAATCTGGTTTACGACAACTAAGACTCTGTTCAGTTCACTTTAAATTCAGTTTTATTAAGTTAAGTTCATTTCAGTCAGTCAGTTAAGTTTGGTTTGGTTTGGTTCGGTTCAGTTTAGGTTCGTCCGGTTATGTTGATTTTAAGTTTGTGTAGTTAATATTTATATTTTATTAGAAAGTTCAATTTAGTTCAATTTCGTTTAGATATTTTCAGGTAAATTGAACACAACCTAAGTAGAGTGTTAAAGAACTAGAACAATGTTTCTCCGTTGTAGATTAGGATAGGTATTTTACTCCGTCATAAGACTCATAACATGCTACTTCGTTTTGAATTAAACTTCTCGTTTGATTTGCATAAGTCACTATATATAGTAACACCTTGATGGTTGAGTGAACTATGGAGGAAAAACGAACTAAATGTACTCGAATTGAAAAGTAGTATATAAAGTGTAAGGATTACATACTCTGCTGTGAAGCTTGGTTTGAGTCTTAATCGAACTTCCTAACTGAATGTTAAATATTCCGTTAATTTGTTAAGAAGGTGTATGTGGAATGAAGCGTGATCATCATCTCATGGCAGCATGGGAGTTTAGCCGGACTAATCACATTTAAAATTGGTCATGACCCTACAAATTAGGTGGATCAATACGTCTCTAAGTCCCAAACATTTCAATTATTTGAGTTTCATTATTTGTTGATAAAATAGATTATAACCAAAACGGAACTCCTTAGTATGAGAAAATATATGATAAAAATACATCTAAGAGAGACGGGATTTAAGAATGATTGAATCGTTGAGTAGAATTCAAGATGGATCGAGACTTAAGTCTCTTCGATCGTGTTTCAAATCATGTATTAAAGACTTAAAGCTTAATAGACAGAAGGTATCTGTCTGTTATGTGTAGCATTTTTGTCATTGTTTGGTGTCGTAGTTATGAAAGAAAAGGAACACGATGTATTTTAGTCAAATCCACAGATTATTGGAAAACACAAATTTTATACTGATTTTGATTAAAATCTCCTAATGAGTCAACTTTCATATGTATGTCATTCGTAAGAGTCCATGAATATGATGCAGTCATCTAAACGAGGGTTTTAACGGAGTTCAACTGTTTTCGAAACAAATCTCACTTTCTGACGCTCTTTTTCATCTTTACTTATAGTAAATTTCACTTAGCATAAAGTAAACAACTTTGAAGAAAATCTTACTAATTTCAACAATTCTCACACTTAAAAAATTCCCATCTTCCACTATCACTATCGTTTACCATACATATTTTCTCACGTAAAAGTGTGATTGTCATCGTTCTTTTTGTGACATTTCAATACTTAACTTGCAGTTCTCAAATTGACGGATTACTCTCGTACTAAGTTGCGACAATGGTAAAAGGAAAACAAAATTGACACACTTTTTCTTTTTCCCATTGCTTTGCGTCTTTCTATTGTTGGCTTGATACATGCGGAAATAGAAGGAAACAAAAATTGTTCCACTTTAAAAGAAAGACAAGGTAAAAAAGATTATTCTTCCATGGGGATGGATTAAACTTCAAAAATAGATACCACCACTGGGCCCGATCTTCAACTATTTTTACGGGTACTGTGTTCCTTTACGAGAAAGGGATATTCTTACCCAGCCCACTTAATTTTTCTAGTATATACTATTCCGTATACATAAAGTATGGTGTGAGATCGCGAACGATTAAATAAACAGTACGATTCGATATGTTGTAAAATACTTAGGGATATAGTCAGAAATGAAAATCGAAATTGACGAAAATACTGTTTTCAAAATTTAAATGGAGTGAAATGTCAAAAAAACGTTCAAAATTTTAATGGTAAAATATGCAAATTTGAAATTATGGATGGAGTGACTGCTAGTCTACCACCCTTCCTTGTAATCCATAACACAATATTTAAGTCGAACCATAAACGATCTAATACATAATTTATTCTATATTTTAGGCTCTGTTCTTTTCAACTTAAGTCGAACCATGAAAATCGAAGTTCAAGTTCCTTAAATAAACATGCATAAAACCCAACTCGATTTTGACTCGTTTACCTTATTTAGCCTAGTCAATCCCTCTTTGAATCTCATCTCGTTAAATATTTAGTCTTTGTTCAATTCAACTTAATTTTAGTTCAATTCACTTTAGTTCAGTTTGGTATAAATTTATACTTGAATTCAGTTCAGTTCACAAAATTTGAGGAGAATTAAACAGAGTCTTATACTCAAAGAAATGATTCACTTAATTTTATGTTCTCTTTTGCATTGAATTCAAGTCGAACCTTCATTAACTCTGTGACCGTTTACCTTATCTAGCTTAGTCAATCCCTCCTTGAAACTCATCTCGTTTAACATTTAGGCTTTGTTCAATTCAACTTAATTTCAGTTGTGTTCAGTTCAGTTCAAATCCATTCATTTATGTTCCGGTCTATGTTATACAACTTTATACTTTAATTAAGTTAAGTTCAGGTCTGTGCAGTACAAATTTATATACAAATTCATTTCAGATCAATTCAGAAAATTTCATGTGAAGGCATGATTCACTTAATTTTCTCTTTCGCATTCAAGTCAAGTCGAACTTTCATTAACTCCGTGACTCGTCGAACTTTCATTAACTCCGTGACTCGTTTACCTTATCAAGCCGATCAACCGTAAATTCGGAAAAGTAAAGACAAATACAAAAAAAGCGAGAATCATCAAGAATAAAACCCACCCTTTCCCTCCTTCACCTTCCTTCACTTCACAGTTCACTCACACTCTCCATCATCTTCATCTTCTTCATCATCATCACACCAAACAACAAATCATCCCCAAAACCCATAAAAAAAAAAAAGCAGAAAAGCTTCAGATTTCACAAACCAACAAAAACTCACCTCACAGGCTCACACCATTCACTCCCTCACTCTCACACAAAATGCATTTCCTCCA
>JAYMSL010004193.1:0-11404 GCA_036897195.1 Plantago coronopus | reverse complement strand
GAAGGATGTACCTAGCTCTTCCTCGGGTCCCTCTAGCTCTGCCACACGTAGAGGTACTGACAATGACAAGCATGATTGATCCCCTTCAGATGACTAGTGCTTTGGCCAAAGCATGCATGGGAGAACAAGTGGACAGGATCTGACCCTTGAGGCATGCTCATCGTTGGAAACTTCTAGCAGTTTGTGACAGGATCCTTACTGAATGTTCATGTAAAACATTCCAGTAAGGCAGTAACTAGGCTCGTTTATAACCTTGAGCCGAACATAAAACATACTCTTAATTACAGGCAACTATTCTTAGGTATAAATAAGGAAATGATATAGATATAGACTCTACTTGTTGGCACTAGTTACGAGTACTCTGTGTTCAACACATTTTCTTTCTTGTGCTGCTATTCTGCAGAGGATGAGAACTCATCTCCAAACAATTTAGCATTGACAATTGACACATGATACTATTGTTCTGTAATTCATTTTATACCTAATATCTTGCATTATTTGGTGGACACATTCTGCATAAGTTGCTTCATGAACTTTCCAAGCGACTCGTAAGACCATCCACCTTCGACAATGCTCGTCCTACCATCCGTTTCACTTTCATTAACAGTTACAGGCCACGGGTGAGTGAAGCTGTTGTTTTGTTTCATGAGTCGAGTTCACAGGTTCATGGTTTTGTTGTCGATACTAGCACAAATAATTCGCGGGAGTATTGATCGACTGGTGCATAAAAGACTATAAAGCTTTTCCATCTTATATCTGTTCTCCTTGGTGCAATTTTATTTTGCACCATTTAGCGCAACCTCCTCCGTCAGTGTACATTTAACGTACCCTCCTTCAACCACATTCCAGAGTTCATGGGACTACGACAACATTCTCATAAGTACGCTTATAGCTCATAGCTCTGGAGTCTGGCCAACAAAGATTGGAATTCCTTATTGGAAATATTGGAAGGTTCATTTTTGTAATTACAAAGAGTTATGAGACCAAGGGAGTGGCTCTGATACCACAAGCCGGGGAAGAGAAACAATGACAATTGAATATGCTGACTCATGTTCTTTAAATTGGACAGAATTGTCAATTTTTCATGACCTTTTTTAACCTAGTATACCTTCTCCTGATGACTATATATATGTGTGTTCAGTATAGTACTGCAGTCAGCAGCCGTCAACCTCAATTCTGTCAGATTTTCTTCTTTTCAATTCCTTGTTCAGTTGAGATAAACATTCAGATTTCTCAAAGGTTGTTGTAGAATTTTTCTTGTTGTTCCTGCAAATCTTCTTCTTAAATTCAGTGATATATACCATGTGGTTTCCTGATTTTCTTCATTTTTCTTGACAAAAATCCAGGTTTACACAAGCCAAGTTGCAGACCTGCTGCTTACGTGAAGGTATGCGCTTTTTTTTGTGATCGATTTGGTTGATTTAGGTCCTCTGATTCATCTGGATTTGGTTTGCTTCATAGGGTGTTTAATTACCTGCAGTTATATGCGAAAAAGCTTTACGATTGATTCAGAAAATTAGTTTGAAGGTTGGTTGAGAGGTTGTGTTGATTTAGGTCCTGATTTATGTTGATCTGTTGGAGAGTTTGATAAGATCCTCTTAATTGCTATTCGATTAGATATGCTTACAAGATTGTTGATGATGTTCACAAATTTTTTGTCTTTCTTTATGTGTGCGATTGTGTGTCCATTGTTTAAATTTAAATCCATGGTGCGCGCCAATTTCCCGTTCATTTGATAATCAGCATCGAACGCACGTGTTCTTGTCTTAAATTAAATGACCATTTTAAGACTGTTTTAATTGATGTTCTACGTTCCCAATATTCTTTTCCAATGTTTTCGGTTACTTTTGCATTTTTCATGTGGAACCATATAGTAGTTTTTTTTTCTTCTAACATGTTTCTGGTATTAATGGTGCACAGATATATAATCTGATGGTGAATATATATTGTTCTCTTTATCTTTATGATCAGGTAGGTGGATGGACTTTAGGATCCATTTATCAGGTCGTCAAGTTCTCCTATCCGATATACAAGAGAAGGAAACATATGATGATCACTCAGATGATGATCATCTGAGCGAGTACTTTGCATGAAGGAACAATGCAAACAAGATGATATATAAACTGCACAATTTCAAATTAGCAGCTGCACGGAAACTACTTGAAAATGACTTCGTGCCGAGCCGTGATAGGCTAACAAATGTCAATGTTATTGCAAGTACTGTTGTGTACAGTTGTAGGTGAGTCATGTTCTTTTCAACATTCATATGTCCTCATTCCAGTATTAACCAAATATCATTGACATTCGCAGTTCAAGTTTTCATTCCATGTAGCCGAGTATGTTTTGTTGAGGTTTTCTATCAAATTGCATTCGCAGTTCAAGTTTTCGACGCATCAATTTCCAAAATTTCTATACAGCTGTTAATGAGAAAGATGAGAAGATCATTTCAGTAGCAAATCTCAGGTATATATCTCACACTGTGACTAACTAAAAGTCTCGTTTTATCAACTCCTTGGTGTATAATTTAAAATCTGTTTTCTCGTTCTAGGATTCACGGGAAAAGGCTAGCAGAGATGCCCTATATAGCAACAAGTTTGGCAAACAGAACCAACCATGTATGATGATTTTAAATGATACTTTTCGCCTGAATTTACTTAATTGGTGGTGGAAACACATATTTTTTTGTGTTTTGGAACATCAGATTTTACATACAGTGACCATTTTACTTAATTAGTTAGTACTGTGCGAAACTTGTGCACCTAGGACATTGTTAGTATATTGCAGGCATGGTTTTACAACGTTGTGCATGTTGGCTGTGTTGCCAAGATCAATCCACAGACTCCACTATATTCGGTAGTATGCCGTCGCTTATCTACTGAGTTCGTCTACTTGTTTGTCTTTTACACATGGTTCATTTGGTATAGATTTGGTTAGCAAGGTGAAGTGATGTTGAATAAAGAACAGAAAGTGCCTTACCTTTGGTTAGAGAAGTTGGAACTTGGAATCATAAGTGTCTGAAGTGAGATTGAGGTTTATAAATAGTGTAGACTGTACTAGACTAGTAGTAGTACATGTTCAGATTTGAGATATTTTAGATAATATACATAATGCAGCAGTACAGCACTCATTAGTTGATGAACTTCTTTAGTGATTTGCTTGATCTTGATATGATTTCTGAATCAGACAATGCACAAGGACTCGTTGGACAGGGTGATCTTAGTACTACGAGGTGGGATCAATTCTCATGCCAAGAAACTCATGGATGAGTATTCAGTTAAGGTTGAGACATTCAAGGTATCTTCACTCGTACATTTGCACCAAGGATTTTGTGAGATAATTTTATTTCATTTACATAGACCGTTAAGAAGCTATTGTGATACTGATGTGTAGTCTGATATGATCCATTTCCATATTCAGATAACTGATTTTCTTTTGAACATCACGAAGCACGTCCTAATGTCAACTCACCAAGATTAGGTTTCTCAAAATAATGTAACACTGGATAATACATTTTGCCAAATGTTTACCTTATTTTTCAATCTATAAGCGCAATTGTCATCACGCGTGAGTGAAGACTTCAGACCCCTGTATATTTTGGAAAAATGTATTATCCATCACGAAGCACGTCCTAATATTCTATTAGTCTAACTTTCCACATTATTTAACAAATTTTTACCTTATTATTCAATCCATAAGCGCAATTGTCATCCTGCGCAAATGCTTTCTGTTATCATGTCGACTCAAACACACTGTCAAATGTTATCCTTTGCGCAGGCTCGCTTTATCAATGATCTGGTATATGCGTTGATTTCTTTACTCAAGGTGGATCCTGCTAAATTTGAACGTGAATGTTCTCGACCAAAAAGAAGATCCTTGAGAATGCCTCTTTGAAGATGTACCTAGCTCTTCCTCGGGTCCCTCTAGCTCTGCCACACGTAGAGGTACTGACAATGACAAGCATGATCGAGATGACTAGTGTTTTGGCCAAAGCATGGGAGAACAAGTGGACTTCTTGTTGCAATGTGTATATTGATGATCAAGTTCATTCCTCGGAATCTTCGACTAATGAGGGTGATTTTCTTAAATTCATAGAAAGGGTAGTTCTGCATTCTGAGAATATAAGAAGCTTTTGTGTCTCTTGTGTACGAAACTATGATCTTACTCGAATGGAAACATGGATGTCTTCATATTCCGACAGGACATAGAGAGTTTTACACTTAGATTGATTGTCAGCGTGAAAATTGTAAGATTAACATAAAATCGTTAGAATAAAGGTTTCGTTAACTTGGAAACGAAGGGGAAATACAGAAAATCCCAATCTTCCTCTCCAGTTCTAGCTTGTCCATGTATAGGGAACAAAACAACTACAACTAACTTTTAACTGCCAATGGTACAATCTTCTTTGCATACTGTCCAAGTTGCATATTTCTCAAAGAGGATGGAGTAATCATATTTGTGCCTACTGCCTAGACCCCTGCTCTCAGTTGGCTTGATTAGGGAACGAGTCGAGCTGAATCCTCGTTAACCTCGACTGACTGGATTAGTGGGTGGAACTTCCAACTTCACAGAATCCTCCAGATAGTTAGTAGCAAATTTCTGTGTCTATGTCTCTTCATCTACCAAAAGCACTAGTAGTATAAATACTCGGAAGTGCAGAAGATGCTTGCATACTTTTACAGCATAAGAGAAAAAATGGCTCTGTTCCTCATTCAGTTCTCATTAGAACTTCTGCTAATACCAATCAATAGGAAGAAAATTGTGCAAATAATTGCGGTTCCAATTAAAAGACCATTTCTAAATCATGATTGCTTCCTCAATAGGAAGAGCAATGAAATGTGTGTTTGACTAGTCTATTTGTACCAAAGATTTGAGATGGCCCACTCGGATCACCCCATATCCTCTTCATTTCTTCACCTGATGTTTATAATCTTTTGCTGCATATTCCTTACACAACTTAGACCATCTGTAGTTTTGTCTTGCTGCTAAACTTGAGATTCTATCTTTAAGACTCTCCAGTAGCGTCTAAACGGATCTGACCCTTGAGGCATGCCTCAACGTTGGAAACTTTTAGCAGTTCGTGACAGGATCCTTACTGAATGTTCATGTAAAACATTCCAGTAAGTAGACTCGTTTATAACCTTGAACCGAACATAAAAGATACTCTTACAGGCAACTATTCTTAGGTATAAATAACTGGAAACGATATAGATAGCAATTTTTGTTAACGATTATTTGTGATCTGCTCAGCTTGTAGAAGTAATAGTTTCTTGAGACTTATTCAACTTGTTGGCACTGGTTACCAGTACTCTGTTCAATACATTCTCTTGTGCTGCCGAGGATGAGAACTCACCTCCAACCAATTTAACATTGACAGCTTTCAATTATTAAGATTTTTTTCTGTGATTCATTTTATCATTTTATGCCTAATATCTTGCATTATTTGTTGGACACATTCTGCATAAGTTGCTTCGTGAACTTTCCAAACGACTCGTAAGACGCTCAGCCTTCGACAATGCTCATCCTATTTGCTTCTTTCATCCGTTTCACTTTCTTCCTCACTTCACCTCCGCCATTCATTAGCTCCCGGATCCCCTTCTCTATCACGCCTGCTGACACCAGAGCCCCATCCTCGCTCCTCTCGTAATAGCTCTAAGTGGTCTCTACAGCTAATCCCAACTCCTTGACCAATTAGAACGCGTTCATTTGTTGCTCTGAGTGCAGTGGCCATGTCGCAATTGGAACACCACACCACAAGCTCTCCCGCACCGAGTTCCACCCGCAATGTGATAAGAAACCACCCACTGCTGGATGAGAGAGCATGTCTATCTGCAGGACCCAACCGACCACCTTTCCAATTCCAGCTGTCCGTTTGAGGAATCCATCTGGCAATACTTCTCTGTGGCTGGTGTACTCACTTGGAAAGGTAGCACGTTTATCATTTCCTGATTGACGTCTAAGGCCTAAGCGTCCACAGAAAACGACATCCGCTGCCCTCCAGACCACGAGCCAGTTCCCGTATCTGTTCCTCACACAAACTGCCTTGGCTGCCAAAGCATAAACAAAGTATGGAGCTCGCAGGTTGCTCGTCCAGCCATTTGAATATCTCTGAGGCATTACCTTGGGATCCCACATGTGGTTCTAGGTTCAGAATCGGACCAACCGCGTAAACTGGTGGGACTCGCCCATCACCATATGCCTTGTCTTGTAAAAAGGAGTTCAACGCATAGGATTCTAGCTCGGTGAACGTGTTGACAACTATGCCTTTTGCCTTCCGGTAATCACGGGCATAGTGTAGGAACCTATCAAGCCATTGTTGCTTGTCCACCATTACCAGAGATATGACATTCGGTGGAACTGGCTCCTTGAAACAGGGGAATGATAGATCGGATGCCGAGTTCCTTAACTCAGCCACATCCTCGTTATTCTCATCGCGGATGGTCTGACAATGAAGCATCGATCCAAGAAAGCTCGCAGGTGAAGGGACAAAAATGTAACTGGGAATGCCGAACTCTTTTGCAACGTCGATCATGGAGGTGCACAACATGTCAACCACAAGACTAACTACCTTTGGTTCGCGCAAATGGATATAGTCTTTAACATTGGATTTATGGCTCTTTACAAGACTGTCAATGAAATATCCACGGGTTCTGGAGTTCCATTCTGGGGCTGGATCCGTAGGAGGAAGCTGAAAAAAGTTTACACTGGAGAGATTGTAATTCACGGAGGAAGAGCAGAGCGAATCCGTGAAGGAGCTGGTCACAGTGTCAATACAATCCGGCAGCTTCATTATGAGAACTGTGACTGAAACTTTTTCCCCTGCCATCAATGAAATTGTGTAGTTTCAGATGTTGCATACAACATACGATTCTAACTTTTGATTAGACAAGGATTTACTCCAAATTACGAACTAGTGTGTTCCAGAAACTGCATGAAAATTAAGTCAATGATCATCAGCACATAAAGGTAGTTAGAAATGACCACTGGATTATCAGAGTCAAAAGTGCACGAAAAGTGGTTAAACTCTACCTACTCTCGAGTATCAAATGTGGATCATTTCTCACCGCGGTGAAAATATTTTGGTAAACAGACCAACAGAAAGGGGATCTGTAATGCAGTTATGAAATCCTTAGGTAACAGAGCCTAAACATCAATTTTGATGTGTAAACAGAGGACAGATAAACAACCATGGCTTCATGTTCATTAGGTGACCATAAACATCAAGAACCAACAGCGAATCTGAAACATCAACTAGTGTACCAACAGCGAATCTAAAACATCATGTGACACCCAATCAGCTAGTTTTGCGTTTCAGGTACCAAATGTACAACTCAAATCCCTAATAGAAAAGGAACCAATTGTACAACTCAAATCCCTAATTAGAAAGTAAGTACAAGACTTAAAGGGAACTGTACAAGACGAATTAACACATTTCCATACACATTTATTTACCTTGAGAAACTTGCGATTGGCGATGGAGGATGATGTCAGCTAGCTGAACTATTTGGACATGACCCATCACCGGCCATGGCACCTATCAATTGTATTATGATACTATATTCTAATTCAGCTTCTTTTGGGCCATAGTAGATGGAATAAAATAACTAGTTTTGCCGTGTCCGATTCGTTACTTCAACGAAAACAAAATAGAGTTCAACCTCGATTAAATTACTTTTATCCAACGGGGTTGAGTTCAGTACATCAAGTAGTACTTCTTTTGTCCCGTCCAAAACTTCTCATTTGATTTTACAGTGAACAAATAAGATATAGTATTAGTTTTGAGTAAAATATTGGTAATGAGTTTGAAAAGTACATATATTTATTGTTAGTGAGTTTGAAAAGTTAGTGAGGTTATTAATTTTGAATATATTTATTATTGTTAGTTTTTTTTTTGAAGGGAAAATGGTAATATTATAAATACCAAAGATGGAGCCAATGCTCAATTTACAGAGATAATGAAGAAACAGAGAGCTGCTACCATAACTAGTAGACTAATTAATGATTACAGTGGTAAATAGCAAGTCAGTCAGGTTCTCTAAACTCAAATGGCAGCATGCCATATCCAGCTTCTGTGCGTTCAACCTGTTGGCATAATCGGTGGGCTAACTGGTTCGAGTCCCTCTTCACGTGTCTTATATCAGTCTCTTGGAAGTATGAGAGACGAAGTCTTGCTTTTGCATATAGTGGCTGCAAAGGGTGGTAAGGTTGAACTGGAGCTTTGAGCGCCCTTATAACCCATTCGGCATCTCCTTCGAGTATTATTTTCGAGCACCCCAGATTCTGCGCTAACTTCAGCGCCATACAAGCAGCCATTAGCTCTGCAGCCTCCACGTTGTGTGTCAACGCGATCTTTTCTCGCCTCCAGACCAAAGGAAATCCAGTGTGGTCGCGTATGACAGCCGAGATGGCTGTTTTACCGTCCGTAAGAGATACTGCGGCATCAAAGTTTAATTTCCTCCAGCCTTCTTTTGGTGGAGACCACGGCTGTACATGCTTTGGAGTTCTGCTTCGCTGCTGATCACCTGGTTGCTGATTTACTTCTTGGAAGAATGCTAGAGAATTTGTAGCATTCCTGACTACCTCCAGCGGATTCCCTTGTTGCTGTTCATGTTTCAAGCTATTTCTTTGGGACCACAATTTCCAACATACAATCACAAAGAGCTCAAATTGCTTTTTGTCAAGTGACTTTTTAGCATTGAAAATCCAGCTCCAGGTATCTGGAAGTTGATGCAGCGTAATCTGCGCTGGTAAGTGACTCAATGCCCAGCATTGCCGTGCAAAATGGCAATCTCGCAACGAATGTAGTGAGTCTTCATTTTCCTCACCACACACGACACATGCCGATGATTCCATAATATGCCGCCGGTGGAGCTCCGCAGCAGTTGGAAGTATGTTCTGCAAGACTCTCCATAAAAAGATCTTTGCTTTTCCAGGTACGTTCAAGTTCCACACAAAATTCCAATTGTCATTGAGAGTATGCGATGAGGAGCCATGTCGAATCTGGAGGAGGCGCTTTGCACGCTGCCTTTGAAGGTGATATCCTGATTTCACAAAATAGTTACCATTCTTCGTGTGATTCCAGATTTGCAGATCAGGTGTGGGACTACTAGGGAGGGGAATCTTCAGAATTTCATTGATGTCATCCTGCCAGAAAAGAGAAGAGAGAGTGGGGAGATCCCAACATTTGTGAGCAGCATCAATAAGATCAGAGACAAGAATGAGTCCGGAGAATGGAGGTTTCGGAGTGATTATTTTCAGAGAATCATGGCCTGGTATCCATTGATCTTGCCATACTTCCACGCTCTGGCCGTTTCCAATTCTCCAGCGAATTCCATCCTTGACTAACTTGATTGCCGAGCAAATACTTTTCCAAGTAAATGATGAGTTAGTCTTAGGAGACGCATGGAGAATATCAGTGTTTGGAAAGTATTTTGCCTTGTATACCCGGCTGAGTAGGGTATTTGGTTCAGTCATTATTCGCCACACCTGTTTTCCAAGAAGAGCAAGATTAAAAGCACGGAGGTCACGAAAACCCAAACCGCCATCACGTTTGCTGCTACATAATTTATCCCAATTAGTCCAATGCATTTTATTATCCCACCAATAATTACAAATGGTAGATTCAAGATCTTTCAGCAAGTAATCAGGTAATTTAAAGCAGCTCATGACATAGGTTGGAATGGCTTGAAGCACAGACTTAATTAACACTTCTTTTCCTGCTTTTGACAGGATCTTTCCGTTAAAAGACTGTGTTTTTTTCCAAAGTTTCTCACGTAACCAGCCAAAAACCTCCCCTTTATTTTTACCCATGGTGGTGGGCAAACCAAGATATTTTTCATGTTTCTCAACAACTTGCACATTCAGATACTACGGATAGATTCAGAGAGAATGGGATTCACATTACGGCTAAAAACCACGTTAGATTTATCCAAATTGATTTTTTGACCCGAACCCTTGCTATATATATCAAGAATCTGAATAATAGTATGAGCAGCCTGAGTACTAGCTTGACAAAAAATCATGGTATCATCGGCAAATAGAAGGTGGGAGATTGAAGGAGCACTAGAGCTAACCTTCACACCTTTTAGTTCACCTCTATCTACAGCCCCCTCAAATAAATTACTCAGAATCTCAGTGCAAAAGAGAAACAAATAGGGGGAAAGGGGGTCACCTTGACGAATACCAGCCTTCAACTCTCCCCAAAATTTTGATGTGAACCGAACAAAACTTAACAAGATTCAGCCAATTCAGTAACCCAACACCAAACCCCAGCCTTACAATACCAAAAGCCCAACCCATAAAGGTCTCTTCTTATAACTCCACATGGGGCATTAGTCAAAAATCAATATAAACATTCTGCTCTCCACATTCCTGCGACTAAGTGCACCTCACCACAGGAGGCTACATGTGAATGTGAATGTGAATAGTGAGGGATAATTCTTGTGAAATTAACCATTTTACAAACTGTACATTTAATATTTCTATCATACTCGATAAGTTCGATCGGTAGTTTAAAATATTTTTGTTGCTAAGAATAACACATCACACATGTCTACAAAAACACGCGTGAATTAAAATACATATGTTTTGTCGATTTAACACCACACTTCTCAATAAATTAGACGATGCCGTTTGTAATTATAAGGTCAATTCGGTGTGAAAACATGACTACTGTTCCCATTATGCACATTTGGAGATTCAGGCAATCAGCATTCTTTTAAGTTGTTGCTGGGCCAGCAAGTGACGTTTTTTGGGAGAAAATGGGAAAAATTAAATAAGTAAAACGCAATCAAGTCCAAGCAAATACGTTCAGGAAAACATGATGTGTAGAAGTAGAACTTTCAACGGATTTTTCTTCGTTAAGTATGGACTATGAACGTCATCATTTTATACATCAGGTACTGAAAAATTCAAGGAAAACTGTGATTTGTACGCGACTGTTTCCTCCCCTGCGTCCACCGCCGACGCATTTCTATATAAAAACCTTCTTCACTAAAGACCAATCCACACGTTTGCGAGTTTGCAGAGATGCCGGCAGGCAGATGCACAAAGACCCACGCATATACAAAAAAATCACCCTCCATCCTCAACATATCTTGATCTCGATTGCAAAAGTAGGACTGCATATCCTAATCTTCCCGTATAGTCTGTGTTAACATGTGGCTAGTTTCGTCCTCATTCTTGATCATACAACTATTTACAGATGTAAGCTGGAATTAGCAGTCAAAATATGTTACCCTTCCACCACTGCATTGTTTCTCAGAATTAGTAGTCAATAATCGGTTCACCAATAGTCAAGTTTCTGCGAACTGTCCAAGGTATGTTAAAGAGCTTGGCCATGATGAATTTAAAGATTTTGTTCACGTTGATGTTGTGGGTCGAACTTGAGAAGAATAGAGTTGCCTTC
>JAYMSL010004192.1:0-11407 GCA_036897195.1 Plantago coronopus | reverse complement strand
TATAAAAATAACAACGAAAATGCAAAACAAATAAAAAGGGAGTCATATTATATAATTAGATAACCTGAACTCCACATATCACTAGTTCAGTAGAATCAGTAAACAAATTCAGAGTCAAAATATCAAATACAGATAAATTGGAGCTGCGTTTTGACCAAATTCAGCGAAGAGAGCAGTAGAGGCTTGGGGATCGGAAGGGAGAAGCAAAAATTCCATCTTAAAGATAATTAACAAAAGCAATAAACATCTGAAAGAGTTATATAGGAGAGATATAAATTAGGAGTATAAAGAGGAAAAAAGGTTATATATAAGGCATGGGGCATAACAGGATGATCATGGCATAATTGACTAAGATTGAAAGAGTACAAAAAACATCTGACTAAGGTCACTAAACTGTAAGCCAACACAACCAGCAACGACCATATTGAAATAAACCCTTTGTTAAACCACTTGACCTGCTGATTCTACAATACGAAAAAGTTCACTGTAAAAGGAAGGCACAGGAGCAAATTTCTTGGAAATCAAGATGAATGGGATGACAAGAAACAGAACTTTGGAGTACAAGAATAACTATTCCACAATGTAGAAGCACCATTACATTACCTTCAGATGGATGCAATATGTCAACCAAATGATGCGGCACTTCCTGTAAATGATGAAAGAAGCTTGATATAACCATAGGTGTGCACTCAAATACATATGACAGTGATATTTATTCCCTACAGCCTTGTTTCACTCATAATGCACCACTATATCCAAGTTTTGGATAGCCATACAGGCACAACAGAATAGTATATTCTCCAAGTCCAAAGGTTACTATTATAAGGACAATCAAACACATTGTATGATACCCAGAAACCAACTTGAGAGTAAAAGGAAAAACCGGTACGGAATAGGGGTGATTCTGACCTGTCTTTCCCGGATTGAAGGTTTTGCAGAGCCAATATCAAGACCTTTATAAACCTGAAATGAATTTGAAAATGTTAATGTTTGTAACAGAGTTGATAAATTAGTTGCAGCTACCATCATACCACACTATATGTAGAAGAAAGAAACCTGGACTGAGTCTGCGCTTATAATTTCTCCGTTGATTCTTTTGGCTAGCTCCAAGGCGAGCCTGCTCTTGCCGGCACCGGTGGGACCAGAAATGACGATTACTTTCTGGCGCTCGGCCGAGCAACAGGTGGCAATAAGTCTTCGACTGTGGAAGGTTTCCGGTGAACGGAAACAGAAAGGTAGTGCCCGTATCCCAGCTAACATCTTTAACTCGAGTCTTATTTATTGGTTCAGCTAGAATATATTTTGCCAATCGAATTGATGAGGCCAATTCACGGAGATGGAAGCTGCTTGGAGCTCAACTGATAATCCCTAAATTGGAATTGATGCTCAACAAGTAGTCACAATGGGTATGAAGAAATCACTCAAATTTTCCCCAGCACTCACCGGATAGCTGCTATACGAAGCCTTGGCGGCGAAAAAACGGTGGGATCCAAAGAGGAGCAAAGACTGTTGCAGATAAGCTTGCTCGGCGGGAGATGATGGAAACGGCGAGTCTGTTTTAACTGTTGCCCTATGTAAGGAGGAGACCTGAATGATGAATACCAATTATGGGAGGGCTGAGTTGCAATATTCACGTTTCGATTATCCTCGTGAGATCGTTATAGGACGTTCGTAACACCCTACTCGTATTTAAACGAACCTGCCCCGTCCGGATTGAATTCTATATTTAACGGATCCATCGGAAAATTAAAAGAAAAGTTGTGGCCGGAAATTTAAAAAGTGCACTGTTCCTCTCTACTTCAATCTCCATTTGCCGAATTCGGTCTTTTGTGTCTTGAGCGTTGATTTAGACATGTCCACGAAAAACAAAAGTCTCTCTTGACCTCGCACGATTAGTACATAGGATTTTACGCCAGGCAGTTAGGTGTTACTCCTATATGGTACTGTATATTTTGCTAGTAGGGAATTCACTAATCACACATGGTTCCGTTCGAATCAATTCATGTTCATTGATTAACATTTCCCAGTGTGATATAGTATGCATCTATCCATCACCAATTCACCACCTACTACTTATGGCTTTGTTGCACATTCCAAAGCAATTTAAGCATAAGTATGTCATTCCATTCCATTAAGCCATTTATATGAAATTGAGTTTACCAGATGTCTTAGGAGCGCATGGTCCTCCATGCAATAGGATCCTTTTTCATGATCATAATTCGATATGTTGTAGGCACTTCTTTAAAAAAAATGAAAAGACTTGTCTTCAGTAATTAGCAATCGAAAAAAAATAACAATCTAAATGAGTTTTACTCCCTGCATAATTTAGTAGTCTAGCAGACCAATGATTCATTTGAGCAACTATTTTGCCAATCGAAGACTGACACTCATGTATGAGCAATTTCCAAAGTAACCAACGGGACTCCTAGGTAATTGAGACGTAGTGCAACAATCGAGAATCCCATGAAGTGTCACGCAAATCCACAATCATGCCTCCACAATATTTGCGCGTCTTGACTGTGTTGAGTTACAGTCCGTGGTGATGAGGATCCTCGAAATAGTATCCTACCAAACACTGAACAGATTGAGCTGGGAAGACGAGTGAAGATGCATATCTGTAAGGTCGTTTCATTATCGGATTCGGAAGCATTAGGTGTCTGTCAATTGGGTGCATGAAATTATGTTGTTTAAACACATTGGGAAGTTTCCATACCTCCCTTTTGGGGCTATACCAAATCTGTTCATTTCTATCCTTTCCATTACATGATTTTGTGCCTAAATCCATTGAAAGTTTCCATCCTCATGCACCAGTTTTGCCCTACCATCCATCTTTCTAGTATTGTATTGTCATTTCTAGCAACCACCTTAAGATGTGAAGGATAAATGTGTTTCATGTCCTACACCTTAAATCAATCAATTATGTCCTACATGCACCTCTTATCCATCTACATGGCCTTGCTGCATAAATGTTTTTGAAACTATGGATTATAAGAAGATATTTATTAATAAACCTGGTTTTATCAAAATTATAAATCTCATAAATTTGCACTTCACGGGAATCGAACCCTTGACCTCCTAAACCTCATACTTGCACCTTATTCCTCCCTACCACTGACATTGTTGCATAGATAACTTCGTGGTAGATTAGAACCTTTTTCTTTTTGTATTCACTTAACTCTTTTTACCTACCGTAGTAGATTAAACAACTTCGAAGAAACTTCATTTCCATCATATGATAATTGAGACCCATCTTATTGAGGTATAAACTACTAAATCAAGGAAAAACCACTCTTAACCATCTAAAGTTCTAACATCGGATTCCCAACACTACAATTGACGACATACTCTATCTTATGAGATTGCCTACTCTAGCCACAACATATTGAGCTAGCCAACATACATATAAGTAACATAGAACACGTTTTAGTCGAGCCTAATGTGTACCAAGCTTGAGCCCAACTGTCTAGGCCTAACTCGATCCTCATGTATCGAGCCTATTGTGTACTCTCGAGATCATTGAGTTGAATATATCAATGAGATAACTTGTTTTCGATCCCTATGAATACGATGATGATGCATTTCATCCCGAGGATCGGATATGCGAGATGAGGGTTTTCTTTTATGTTGGAGTGTTGAAGTCGTGGAGAGGGGAATGGGACATCGTTGTCAAAGCTCAATTGCGTGACAAGAAGCCCAAGAAAAGACAATACAGGCAGCCTTGGATGAGATAGAAGGTGTCCGAATCTGAACCTCACGAAAGTATCATGCATAATTGTAAATAAGCCTCATCTACACGTGTCCCCTTTGACCTACCAAACATTTCCAACCCTCTTCTTCATCTAACACGTGCGCGTAAATCCATAAAAGAATCATGACACTCAACTCCAAAGCGTAAAAGCACACCCTATCTACATTTTACAACAACGCCAAAACACCTCAACAGATAGACATGTATGCAATCTCTAATTTTATTTTTGTTTTCATAATCATCAAATTCTATACATTTTTATATTCACTCTAATCTTAATCAAGGTTCAGTTTACCTTAATCTCAGTAGTTTTTAGTTTAGAACTGTTAAAGTCCATTCAGTTTAGTTTAGTTCGATAAGATGGTCTAGGAGAAGAAGAGAAGAGTAACAAGTGAGAGGTTTTGAGTTCGAGCTTTAGGAGACGCATGTTTAGGTGTAAATTTATTTACTTGATAGTTTGTACTTTGCAATAGTTTGCCGTTTCGAAAAGGGAAATTAGTTTATTTCAGGTGTGTGTAATACAATTATACTTCAATTCAGTTTAGAAATTTTCAGCTGAATTGAATTGAGCTTTAGTTTTTTTAACCATTTAAACAAACACATTTTAAAGCATTTAGACAATTAATTGGAATTTCAAAATGAGTAAGTTTTATCATATCACATCATTTTCTAATGTTTGTAATAGTGAAAATAAAATAATATTAATTTATAAATCTATCCAAAATCAATTCATATGGATAAATATGTTGCAAGTTGCAACATTACTTAAAATTAATGTATCAATATAAACCAATATATCAGTTGTTAAAATCAATGTATCAGCATTCATAAATTTCAAGATTTTTATTCAGTATTGAACAAATTTCAAGTTCATAACAGGATTCACAAACATTAATGGATTATGGTACATGCATTTGAAATTTAAATTTATCATTAATTACATTAAAAATATCAAATTTCAAAGTACAGTAGTAGATATTACCAGTAATTAAATAAATTTATTAGCACAATAAGATAAGATCCGTTTATTCTTAAAGCTAGTATTTCCTTTGAATAATTTGTAGTATTTGAAAATTGACTGAGACAAAAGTGGTGTATTCAATCTTTGACCTTTTGCTGGCTTGCTTTGTGCATCTTTACAGCTCAGTTTATATGAAGAGGTTTTAGAGTGAAAGAAACACCAAAAAGAGCCAGTAGGTGACAAAATAAGCTACAGGACAAATTTGCTACGTGTCAGCTTTTATAATTGTTGTTGCAACAGCTTTTGGAAAATAATTGACAAACTTAATAATTAATTAAAAATATCTTGCCTTATGTTTGAAAATATTCCACGCAGATTGGAACATTTTCCTTCTATTACATCTACCTTACTAATGTCACGTGTCCTTCAACCCACTTTTTATTCTGGCTTCAGCTAACTGTCTTATTTCATATAAATAATCTCATTAACCTTGCCCAAATGCTGTTATCATTTTGAAAAATAAATCAAAACCACAAGCTTTTTTAGTATTCAGCCTAACGCGTCGGATCGTATATGTTCGGCATTAGGCTATAATATATACCATTGGTCAGACATTCCACGGCCACACTTATAGTTCATATGTGTTCGGGTCAAATGTTAATTCAAACGAATTTATACAAGTGTAGTTGTGTACTCGTAAGGTAATTCGTTACAAAAGTACTTAACATAATATACCTTTTAAGTTTGTGTTTTGTAATCGGTCGATGTAAACGAGTAGGTATATTATATCTACTGACATGTATTTTCTCCATCCCGTCCGAAACTTCCCATCTGATTTTCTTTCACCTCTTTTTGATGAAAAATTACTTAAACAAAACTCTGGAGAAAAATTATGTAAAAAATATATTAAAATATTACAATTGTTATACTGTCTTAATATAATTTTGTATATTTTTTAATCGACGTGATTTTATATTTATTTTCATTCGGAAAAAAAAGTCAACAAAAACAAACGGGAATCTTCGAACAGAGGAAGTATTATTTCTCATGAAATATGTTGACTTTACAAGTCAAAGCATTCTTTTTTGGCGCACTTTTATCTTCACATGTACTGAAAACCTTTTAATACATTACGCATTATGTAATTGCTCGAGAGAAATCATGCTTCGAAGCGAATGTGGACTTTATTGTAATTTTGTTGGTAAAGGATATATAGTCGAGACAATGTTTGGATCTCTGTATTATTATTTCTTTTTTATTTGAATCATCGAGAGAGAATCAATAATGACTCTTCATTTACCTTTAAGGTGACTTGAACTCCCAACCTATTTGTTAAAGTTAAAGGTGAAACGTTTTATCAACTGGGTTGTGTTTTGTTGTTCTCTGCCTGTTTTACTGATTTCGGATTAAAGTGCAAGCCTTTTACACTTCTAACTCTTGTTACTTTCTGTTTGGAGTTTTAATAATATTTTACCGTTTCAAAAAGATTACTAATATAAATATAATTTTCTACTCATTTGTACGTAATATACTGTGTGGGGGTGACATATGCTTACTTATTTTTAATCATCACATCATAAACATTATGATGGCGTGAATGTGAATTTTGGTAGTAACCCTTATCCACTAGTCTTACTGCAATTACTCAATTCTTGAACACTATTAACTCAAAAAGGGTTGAAATACCACCCAAAAATAGCACAAAACAAGTCCAAGAAACGCAAACTCGAATACTCACCTATAATCAATCAAGTTAATCCGATACTGTTTACAGACTAAGGTAGTGTTTGCCATTGCTTAAGAAAAACACTTCTCTGCTTCTGGGGAAAAAAAAGCAGAAATGTAGTGTTTTATTTCACAACTTCTGCTTCTGTTTCTCTAAAAAAAAGCAGGTAACCGCTGCTTTTTAGAAGCAACCCAAGACTTGCTTTTTCCTGCTTAAAGCACTCCAGGTTGCTTTTTTTTTCCAAATTAGCAAACACTTACAACTTTTTATCAAAAGCATTTCTATACCAATTTAAGCAAAAACAGGTTAAAAGCAATTCTGAAAAGCAATGACAAACACTCAGTAAGAACTCAAAACTCGTAAATTCCAAGCAATTTCTTCACATAATAACACTCCTATCTATCTTGAAGCCGACCTCTTCAGACTTGAAGCCACGTTTAAATCCATAAATTCAATGCAATATGCAATCATACGACAACAATGACGCTTATTCACTTCTAGAACCCAACTCACCACGTGTCAACCCCACATACTGCCTCGTACCCTAATCACAATCAGCTTTGCAGCTATTCACACAGCATATACTCCATGTAGAAAGATCGGTCAAAACGTCTTTACTCCGGTTCTTTTTTATATGATAGACTAGTAGCATCACAAAAAATGATACCCTGATAATTTTCAGATCGCGACATGTATTAGGATAGTAAATTTTTATTATTATTTTATTTTCTTATAAAACGTCACAATAAGACACTTTTAACTTAAAGCTATAAGGGTGACCGGGTGGTAAAGATTCTGTAGTGACAAAGGAAATGTCGGAGGTTCGAACTCCGGCGGAGGCATAAGATGGTTTAAATAGAAGATATAAGGTTGGTATTGGTGTATTGAAATTATAAGGTGGGATAGATGTATTATTAGTGCAGTTAAATTTGTTATTTAAAAAAAATCAACTTTTCAAGTGACTGCAGTGCACTAACATCTAATAAACCAGTCTCGTGATAATCGAGTCATCTAACAAAAAACTTGTCGTTTAAAAAAAAAAAAGACATCCGGTATTTCTGTGTTTGAGATTAGAAGTATATTAGATCATTGAAATCCTGACATGAAACTCATCAGCCTCCAATGTCGTTTTACTAGGGAATATGCTTGGACCGATCCCGAATTGAGTTAACATACACAATTGTTCAAAGTTCAAACCAATTCAAGAACGTTCAAACCAACGATAATGTATTATGTGTTCAGGTATAATTCAACAAATTCATGAGTTCTAGTTCAAAGCGAACAATATCATTCCACTAACATATATACTTTATACGTATAATTATACGTAACCGCACCAGTCCAAAAGATCGGATCTTGATCAACTACGGATAAGGTCATTCCATATACTATATTTTACTCAATCTCAAATGAGTAGAGTGAAATATAATTTTGATAAAAGTATCACAAAGTCAGCAGCTTTGTCCAAGTATGATCCCAATTGATTTTAATATTACATCAAGATTACACATACTTACTAGTTTGAAAAGGAAAAGAATATTCAACAATCAACAAGTGATGATTTGTATCAAAATGCATGCACCTGGCTCAAAAAGACCACAGCCTTTTTCACCCATCGGATAAGGCCGGCTCGGTTCCATACCATGGGGTGCCAAACTCTCCCTATACGTGGCGTTTTCCCAACGGTGATCCCCTGGCCCCACCGGAAAAAGACGACCGTACTTATCTCCTTGTGTATTTTATTCACTGTTATAAATAGCCGCCATTTCCCCTGTTTTCCAGAGGAAAAAATAAAAGAAGGAAATAGTAAATATTTCACCTCTTCTCTCTCTATCTTACAGCTCATCTCTTACAAATCAGCAGCTATTGCAGAATCAAATATGGGTGTCCGAGAAACCGACCCGCTTTCTCAGCTCAGTTTGCCGCCCGGATTCCGGTTCTACCCCACCGACGAGGAGCTTCTCGTCAAGTACTTGTGCCGGAAAGTTGCTGGCTATCATTTCCCCTTGCAGATCATTGGCGATATTGATTTGTACAAGTTTGATCCTTGGGATCTTCCCAGTAAGTCTTTTTCAAATTGAGCTATGTTAATTGTTAAGACAATTTGTATTTATATGAATTGTTAGTCTAAATTCGAAAACTGTGTGATTGTGTAGACAAAGCTACGTTTGGAGAAAAGGAATGGTACTTTTTCAGTCCAAGAGATAGGAAGTACCCGAACGGATCGCGGCCGAACCGGGTTGCTGGGTCTGGATACTGGAAAGCAACCGGAACCGATAAGATCATCATGACTGAAGGAAGAAAAGTTGGGATTAAAAAGGCTCTGGTTTTCTATGTTGGAAAAGCTCCAAAGGGAACCAAAACTAATTGGATTATGCACGAGTATAGGCTCTCTGAACCACCAAGGAAAAATGGCAGTGCCAGGGTAAGAAATCCATTTCCATTGATGTAATTGTTCTGTATTAGAGGAGTATTTGATTAGTCATTGATTAGAAATTTGTACGATTGTATAGATTGTAGATTGTAAAGAAGTGGTAGCACGTTTAAAGTTTAGTGATTTTCATTTTTATTTGTTGACTAATGATTGGCGTGTTTGAAATGTTCAGCTGGACGATTGGGTGCTATGCCGAATCTACAAGAAGAATTCCGGCGGACAGAAGCCCGCTGTGTCTGGTATGCAGAGCAAAGAGTACAGCCACGGCTCGTCGTCGTCGTGCTCGTCTCAATACGAAGACATGCTCGAATCGCTACCGGAAATGGACGAACGGTTCTTCACTTTACCAACGAATATGAACACCAAGAACTTTCAGGCGCAGGAGGATCAGAAGCCAATCAATCTTCAGCAATTGGGCTCCGGGAATTTTGATTGGGCTACTTTAGCTGGGCTGACACCTTTGCCAGAACTGTCACAGGCCCAACAGGTCCCGGCCCAACAGATGAACAATAACATGAGTGGGGTAAATGACATGTATGCCCCTGTATTTCCTCAAGTTGGTGCCAGTGGAAGTGGAAGCAATGTTGTGGATGAGGAAGTACAAAGTGGGATAAGGAACCAACAACGGATGGAGAATGCGGGGTATTTTCGTCAAAACATGAACGCTTTTATGCCAAGTGTGTCGAATTCGACTGACCCGTTTGCCGTGCGGTACCCGACTCAACAGGGTGGAACAATGGGGTTTAGGCAGTGAGGGAGAAAGGGTGATTTTGTGAATAACATTGGGGGTTATTTATTGGTTATACATTTGGGAAAGAGAGAGGGTCAATGTGTAATATTGACAAAGTATGGGGACAAATCGGGATAATGCTATGTTATCCCAGTGATTTTGCACTTGGCTGGGTTAGGGTTAAGGTAGTATATTTATACCCTTGGAGGAGGGGTGGGGGTCCTAATTTGTATTGATATATAGTTGGAAACTAGCTAGAGACTAGAGTATTGTATTTTCTAGTAAATTACTAATATGATTTTCCAGACAAGAAGATTGATGAAATGTTAATTATATTCATTTTAAACGGTATTGACATGTTGGAAAAATCACGGGTGTAATGCTCATAAATTCCGGCAATCAACGGTATTGACATGTCAAACCACGCATCATCATATGCAAGCATGGCTGCTAAACCAAACAAACATGAAGGTCTACGCTACTAAAACACAGGCACAAAGAGAAAAAATCACTACAAAATTGCAAACAACCGAGATCCTTCAAACAAATTGAGATTGCAGTACATCTACATGAATCCCCTTACACAAAAGGGAAAGATACTATCACCGGTAACGTGTTGGAAAAACCGTAGTTCTACCAACGCTCTTAACCAAGTTGGATATAACATGTGAGCGTTATATATAGGGTTTTCAAATTAATGGACCCTAGGTTTTGGCTGAGAGTGCATGAAATGCACTCTCGACACAATAGTGAAAATTGAATTTGACGGAAGGACCTTGGTAGCTAGCATGTAGCTTCCTATGAATACATAAATGAAAGCCTTAATTCAGTGCAGACTATGACACAGTGTTCCGTGCTATAAATGAGTTAGATTACTCAATTTACCTGTGAAGTTGTTCGGCGAATATGTGATCCAAATGCTAGCTAACAACGTGCATCAGCGATCCATTAATTATTAGTAGTACGATGGATGTACTTTCTATGAATCTTGGGGAAGTTTTGCTCGATTATGGGACCATGATCCACCTCTCGACTTGGAAATTATGAAAAGGAGACAAGGTTTGCCAGGTTTTGTATGAAATTATGTCTTAGTTGTGATAATGTCGAATGTCACGGTAGGACATTGCACTGATCATGCTTTTTCACTCTTGGTTGAAGAAGTCACTCAAATCGATGCGCCAACTAAACGACCTGAAAACATAGATTGACTACTTGAAATTGCGAAGAACAAGGAGTTTTGGTGAGTGGATGATGATCACCCGCTAGAAAAAAGTCCAAAATTTTGTTGTTCCGCCACCAAGTCTTGGGGGTGGTAGGGCTAGCACGGGGCAACCCATTCCTAGGCCCACCAATGCATTAATCAGATGACCCAAATTGAAAAAGTGAGTTTGACCTTCAACATGGGCCAAACAACCCAACCAAATATGACAAACAATCAGGAGAGACTACTAGTAATCTTTTAACAAAAATCCACGTGTTTTGCTTTTGAATAGTTGATGTAGCTAGTGGTCTTTCCCAACAATTAGTAAACAAATATATTTCGTCTTCAACATTAATCTCTCAAACACGGCCCCATAATGGCAAACGTGTTTTACCCACTATGATCACAAAGAAAAATCGAAATCGGGTTGTACATCAAACCAAAGCAAAAGCGCAAAATAAGGAGGCTAGTCGAAGCCGCTAGACAACCTAGAGTAACACTTTGAAGACACTACAACAAAAACTGCCTTTAGAGACATAAAAATGTGTCCCAATATATATCATTTTGAGACACTTAATGATTTTGAGACACATAAGGGAGAGTGTCT
>JAYMSL010004191.1:0-11413 GCA_036897195.1 Plantago coronopus | reverse complement strand
AATTTCGCAACCCTACTTCCTTGATCTTCACTTGTCCACCCTGCCAAACCAAAAGCAGAATTCTCACTTGTCCGCCCTGCAGCATAGCATGAGTCCAGTTATTTATTTGACCACCCTGACAAACCAAAATCAGGATCTTCAGTTATCCACCCTGCCAAACCAAAAGCTGTATTTTAACATTTGTTTTGTAATTATCAACGACAAAACCGAAAAGTTCTGGGCTCTTCATGATGATTCTGGCAGTATTATAAATCTGTTTCGTATTTGTCATATTGACTTCAAGGTGGTGGGTTCAACGAGAGGTGTTGTCTGTTTGATTAAATCGCATCCCGGTTACCCGTTATTCTCTATAAGATTATGGAACCCTTTAATTGGGAAGTTGAAGGAAGTACCTGATTTGCCAGATTTTCATAATATTCGGAATGACACCATTCGGAACGAGAAGATGGATCCATATATTATTGGGTTTGCATTTGATCATGTAAGTGTTGATTTTAAACTAGTGGTGATTTATTACCCACGGCCGCAAAGTACACAGAAAAATACACATTATCAAGCAAAGGTTTCTGTGTATGCACAGAAAAGGAAATCATGGAGTGATATTAGGGACATGAAATTGCCCTGTTATATCACAGTTAGAAACAAATACACCACTCGTATGTTTTCTGAGAAACATGTATCTGTAGGTGAGTTTGCATATTGGTTGGCGCAAAAGGAAAAAGGAAATAGGGATGATTGCATCTTGGGTTTTGACGTCGTGAACGAGGTGTTTGAGGTTTTGGAGCTTCCAAAAGATATCTTCATGTCATGGTATGCTGCTGCTAGCTTGAGGTTGTTTAGTCTGGCCGATGAGGGAACCCTTGCTTTGTTTATCAGCAATGGAGGCACGGAAGGTCGTGGGTGTTTTCACAGTAAGAAGTGGAGCATATGGGTGATGAATACGAAAGGACTTAGCAGCAAACCCAAGCACTGGGAGAAAAGATACAACGTGGTATTTGATGATGCATATCACCCATATGGTGTGGTACAGGGTTCAGAAATTGGGGTTAGGCCTATATGCCACCCACTACATGCTGATCCGCGCGGTCTGCACCTATTTCACTACTCAATTGGTTATATTCCTAGTCTCGCATTGTTAGATACAAACGATGCCTTCAACAAAAGGAAGGAAGAAGTTACATGAATGTGCTATCTAGTTTGTAAACTCGGACTAATGACTACCTTTTCTGTTCCTTGCAATTCATATTAGTATAGTAGAATTCTGAACACGTTATGCGTGTTATTTGTAAGAATGTTAAGGCTGTGCTGTAATTTAAGAAGCTAGCAGAAACACTTTGTTGTAAACTTGTTATATAATTATATATCAATCTGTTTTCGTGCATATTCATTCTTTCACAGCAGAAAACATTTCTTACACTGTATCATCAAGATAAGTCCTCTCTTTTATTCGTGTTTACATGAATGTGATACGTACAAGCGTTCTATCTGTTCTCACGTCTAGGGGGTAAAATCTGTACATATATCCGATTGCTAAACGTTACAGTGTCGAAGGTGAACTTGCACTGGTTGTTCAATGCCATATTGTTCTGTCTTCTGAACTCGGTCCATCCTCTGCCAATAAACCAACGTCCATCGTCCACTTGGTAGACTTTTATGTTCCACTCTTTCCCTTCACTATCACACAATACCATTTCTGGATGTAGCCGGATATCTTGTCTTCTGATAATAGCATTTGGAATTTGCTGCAAAATATTGTAAAAGTCATGACAGGCGTGTTAATTATACAAGTCCATAACCAGAAGAAGAAGAAGAAAAATGCAGTTTCAGTAGATTCGCAAACAGAAACTCACCACTCTGTCAGACTGCTGCTGTTTTTTATTTCTAGTACTTCTAATGGGAGATGAAACAAAGCATGGACGCTCGTGTACGCCTGGGTCTTCGTCAACAAAATTCTTGAAGTCATCACGCGTTTCATAAGCAACATTCTGCTCTAGTAATTTGACGGGACCTGAACATTAAAGAATGAAGGAACATTAACCAGAAAACGTAGATTAGCCTGCTGAGAGTCTGAGACTCCAATATGAAACGTCTTGAAAATTTACCGTTGGTCTGCTCTGATTCATCTGGTTCATCGTCAATCATAACAACATCTTCCAATCTGATTTTATTCATGCCTGTACAAATAGTTCGACTCATAAACAAATTAAATGGCAAGAACAGAAGACAAGCAAGTAAAGTTCAATGCAAAACCTGTCAAAAGTTCTGTTCTTGCTGTTGGACTTGGCAAAACATGATTCCTTTCAACCATACGAGCACGTTTGATAACATTCGTCTCTGCTTCATCTTTTTTTTCGCTGTCTAAGTGTAAAGCATTCTGCTCAGCATCAGGAGATCCCCTCTGGCACTCTTCTGTACCAAATGCAAGAGCACGCTTAACAACATTCGCCTCTACTCCATCTTCTTTTTCAATCTTTACACGTATAGTGTCATTCTTCTCAGCATCAAGGTACCCCCTCTTGCAACCATCTGTACCAAATGTTTTCACATAATATGAATAAAGCCCAATGTACTCGAAAACCAGGAAATCTCCAACTCCCATGCGTTTGTCATCCACAAACTTCTGCCATCCAGTACTTCCAATGAAAACTCCACTCTGACGTTCTTCCACACTCACATGCCAACACTTACCGCTTTCATCTTTCAGTATGATTCTTTCTGGCATCGTTCGTCTAAAATGCTTGATGTAATCTGGTGGTATGAGCTATACAGATGAATAAAACAAGCTAAGAAACAACTAATTGAAGAACACTTATTAACAAAATGTTAAAATCGTGATCAAGATTGTGAAACATACAAGTCTTTTTGAATTCAAGCGTTGAGGGAGAAGAACTTTGAAGAACTCTTGATCACAGGGCTTAGTAGAGCTCGAGCCTTGCCTTCTCACACCTTTCCTTGAATGTTCTGCATACATATTCGCACTCACGCGTTAATTTTTAACCAATACTACAAAACAGAATGGACTATATATATATACACCAATATATACTTGCAGACTTACCATGTTTGGATGCTTCAGTGTTCCCTTGGAGACGTTCAGCATCCCTGACAGAGATCTTTCTGCAACCGTTCGTTCCAAATACCTTTACTTTAAAGCTCGATTTTCCATCGTAGCTAAATGTAAGAAAATCGCCTTGTGTAAGTGAATTGCCCTGCGCAAACTGTGGCCAGCCTTTCTGGAAATACCAATCTGCATCAATCTTTTCCGGTTCGACTAGCCAAATTGCTTCAGGTTGAGTTCTGAGAGTGAAGTTTGCTGGTATGTATCCATCAAAGTTCTTCAAAAATGATGGAGGGATTCTCTGAATGACATGTAATTATATTTATATATGACTTCATAGTTAAAAAAAAAATGATTTTCTGGTCTTAATTTCTTATTTTCTTTCCAGATTTGACTACTCACCAATCTCTGGGAACATGAAGTGGAGAAATAAATTTGGAAGAACTCAGCAGAACAAATGGCTCCTTCAACTTCTGGAACATTTCTGTAAAATTTATGGAGATGAAACATTATACCAAAGGAAGAGCTATATAGCTTGCTTTCCATAATGAACATTACTTGTACTAAGTATAAAAGTGCGCAAATATTCTGTTAAATCGTCTATGGTTACAAGCTGGGGCGGATTTGTATGCAAGTTAGGCTCTATTCTTTTCAAATTAAGTTCAGTTTTATTCTGTTCAGTCCAGTTCAGATCAGTCAAATTTGTACTTTATTTCAGTTTCGTTGAAAAAAATTTAACTGAAAATAATGGGGCCAAATCACGATGAATGTAAAACTTCGGACGGCATTTGAATACTAAATTATAGAAAGAAAGAAAGAAAAAAATGCTCATAAAAAAATATAGGGATATTTACACAAAATGTCAAACCTCAAGGACCATTATGAACTTTTTGCCAAATTTCTACATAAGTACGTAAATTCTTCATTAACTGAAAATAGTGCGTTATATACTTTACGGAAAGATCATAAACCCTAGACGTCACCAAATTTGATTCACTCTATTTTCTTCGCAAGAATGTTGAAACAAAAGAATTTAAACAGTATGCAGCTAGTAAAGATTGCGAAACATCGCATCCTTTTTTCATCTCGATCCTAATCGTTTATAAAGGGTAAAACCATGAAACGAACCTTGATTATGAATTTGAGTTATCGAAAACGTAATTCGAATCAATCATGAATGAATGCGGAAGTACTTACAAATTGCGCGATGAGTCGTTCTTCTTGGGACGTCCTTTTCCACGCCTGTACATGCTGTTTGCTTCTTTTTCTTCTGCTTCTCTTGATTTTAATCCCTTTTTTTACAGTCTTGGGTTAATTATCTTGAGATTTTTCACTGATTTGTGATTAATTACTGTTGCAGTCTCCTTGGGTTAATTATCTTGAGATTTTTCACTGATTTGTGATTAATTACTAATTAGTTACGATATTCTGTTTTAACACGTTTCCTAATTATAGAAAGAAACTATATTCGTTGGTCAACTAATTAATCTAAATTAGCCCACTTTTGCTAAACATGCTCAACTAATTGGCCACGGTTTACTTATGCGGATAATTTCATAAATCCTGTGACTAGTTTTCACATCTCTCTTAAGTTAATTAACGAGTTCATCAATCAGAAAGTCGAAAGATCGAGAGTGTTAGTGAGGTAGCATACACGAAACAACAGTGCAAAAATTGGCATTGCCCGTCCTCAAATGATGAAGAATGCAATCGTTTGCAATTATCGTTTTGTTTCAGTCGATGATGATTACGACTCACAAGGTTTTGACTAGGAATCGTATATATGTCAGATAGCAAAAGATTTGGAAATAAACTAAATCAATGCCAATCTCACGACTAGTGCACCTACCACGCATATCCAACAGAGGCCCCGTGTGGGGCATAATGAAGTGTCTTGAATGCATGAAAGAAAAGAAAGAGGGCGAACGGATAGTAGCCAGTGACAAGAATGCGATCTACTCAAAACTACGCAAAATCATCAATTAAGTTAGCTCACTAAGTGTACACAGTCTATGAAACAAATAAGACTACCTAACATCTAAAACAAATCATAATAATGATGAAATTCCGAACAACATTCCACAAATACAACTAACAACTATGTAATGTGCCTATATAGCTCGCTACAATGTTTACTGCGTGAGTTGAATAAGTCCCGTCTCCAGATATGAAACCAACAACAGTGCGAAAAAAGCCTTGTAAGTGTGATACTTCAAGATTGAGGTCTACTGTTGGCTTTCCTGCAAGACATCTGCTCCGATCTGTGTAATGCTGTCAAATAAAAATATACGCCATGTAACGGATGAATCATGTAACTAAAGTTGTAGGTTACATATTCAGGATAGGTAACTGATTCATGTTCGAGCATAATGCTAATGCAGCATAGTTGAGAACTAAAATCAAAGACGACAGATAACTAGGCAAAGGGTGAAGTTACCGGTCTACAGAAGTATATTCACTGTCGCCCAAAGACAGTAAAATCAAGATTAAACTTTTTGGTGAAGTAACTTCCAAGTTTTTACTAGGAACATTTTCAGCAACAATTCAAGAAAGATATCATTCCAGATCACATAAGATCAGAATTAAAATGCCAATCATTGAGTAATCTTCTTTATATTGTACTCGGAGATTCCATCTTTTCAGTGTGACGGGAAAAAAGAAAAGATCACGGAAACATACGTGTGTGTGTGTGCAATAAGTAGTTCAATATAGGCAAAACCTCACCATCATTAATGGATAGTGGGAAGCCATCTGAAAGATCTGTAACTTTTACTTTAAGTCATGGTCCAAATAAATACTAGAAGTAAATTACAAAACGCAGGAAATTATAATGTAGGCAAAGCCAGACATTTAAATATGGAGTATAAAGCATGATGAGCAAGGGAAGGCCATCTTACATATCAAAGTTGCTCCCGGATATGGGCCATTGATGATAACATTGAGCCCAGAGTCTCTCTTGAAACTTGGAACTTTACCTCCGTTTCTCCAGTTGTAGTTTTAGTATCTTGGAGCTGAAATGCGAGTAGCATTCTTAGTTATAAATAATACATGTATCTCCGCAAAAGGAATGCAAGAACATTCCAAATCATGATAGAAGGCGATAAATATTAGATGCAACTCTAGAGCACAACACATATCAAGAGACTGAGAGATGTAAAACAGAGGGAAATAAAGTGATCGAAAATCCTTTAAGAGAGGGAACCAAAAAATCATCTATTTCCTTCAATATCATGTGAAGAAAAAAAATCCTGATCAACCATGGAACAGAATGTATTTATCCTTATCTGCGGCTCCTCCCGATCCCAGTTTTAACTGATTCTACAAACCACAGGGAAATAAGAATTGTAACCTAAGATAGCCACTGCTCTCTTTGTGTGTGGGTAGTAAAGCAAAATGCAAGGACTGTAAGTACTAAACAGATAAAATGCTTCACAGTAATCATAACCGAAGTAGTGGGCATAAAAGGAGCACCTTCAGATTGATAACAGCAACCCTGTTAGCTGATCTTGAGAGCTGCTGACTTATGTAAGCCATAGATTGCAACATTGGTTCCAGAGTAACTTTTGTAAGTCTAAACTGCACCACGGTTTCCCCAGAAGGACCCTTCCCGAAGTCTTGGAGCTGCATTGAGCAGAAGCAACTGTAGCTTTAAGTAGAATTCAGGAGCCACGTTAAGAAAAAAAAAAGTTTCTCAAACTTTGAATAGGTTGAAGAAACAAAACGCATACGGGATATGTAAAAGGTGACTGAACAGGGCAAGAGCTTGCTCTTACTTATGCAGTAACGCCAAACAACGGAATATAGAAGCTGCAAACATATACATGAATAGCAATACTCACCTTCAGGTTAATAACAGCCACTCTACTTGCCGTATTCAAATTCTCAAAATTCCACGACATGGATCTAAAGCATGTTAGAACAACCTACAGAAGTAAAAGAACGTATAAGGCAACATTATTCAACACTTTTGTTCCTAAATCAATTCAGTATGGTGGTGTCAACATAAAATAATGACTACGAAGACAACATGTAGTAGTATTTTTTAGACTAGTAATCAAGTATGAGCCTCATGACATACCGTATTATCAGCAAGAGAACCATCACGGTTCATAGGCAAGGTTGATATGATAGGTTGATTCAACTCAGTAACAGGGTTTCCAGCATCATTGAGATTAAATCGATTCGGCAAAGCTTCTTGCCAAGGCCATAATGATGGGATCATATTGGAAGACGGTGCAGAGACATTATTGCCACCATTTTCCTGGAAACTTCCGTTCCCCTGTGAAATAGGGGATTTCATTTTCTCGATGCTCTTCTTCGTCAGTGCAATCTTCCTTGCACCCTCTCGTAGAATATCAATGGCAGCATTATAAGTTTCTGTAGCAATTGCTCCTTCCTCGGCAAATTTTTGTGCTTCCCAAGAAAGCTTGTTGAAACGCACTGTCAGAGATTCCACACATCTGGCATCGGTCTCTTTCTCATTCAATGGGCTAGCTCTTGCATTCCGCGTCCACCTCTTTAATATATAATGTGATGGAACGGTGAGGATATTTGTTACAGTAAAGACAGTCAGTATATGTCTACAGAGAACACCTAAATACTCAAACATGAGGCAGCTGCAACCTGCATTCATTTCTGAAATATCTAACGTGACTATGTACGCTTTATGATCATGCTCATATTTTGCAACCCTGAATCTACTTATTGTACCATCACCACCTATCTTATTCGCAGTGTATACAAATGTCTCGACCAGTTCTTCCTGAAACTTTGTAAAAACCTTCTTTGTATACAAATTAGCAGCCTGTTGTTCCATTGGTGATGGTGTCTTTAGGACTGGCGTGGTGCATTCTGTATCATGATCTGACTCTATTTCCCTTTCTAATGAATTCTCCAAAGCCCTTTCGTACTGCTTAAAGAACACAGGTAATGTTGTCTGTTGGTTTACATATCCATCAAAGAAGGAGCTCACTCCATGATTCGATGAAAGTGCAGCAAAAAACGTGTTGCGGAAATAAACGGGGGCCCACTGCTCTCTAGCTTTATATACAGCTTGAAGCCACTCATTCCTATTGAGATCATATTTGTCGAGGATGGAACTCCAAGATGATTCAAAATCCTCAGTGGTCTCAGAAAAGTTGATGCAGCTGTAAAGTTCTCCATAGAAGGTAGGGTGAATAAGATATATACGAGCCAGCCTTTCTTGGCCTTCTCTTAAGATGTGCCATCTGCAAATGCAGTGACGAGTTTTTGGCAGTACCCGATGAACTGCTACTTTGATGGCCCTATCTTGGTCAGTTGTAATTGAAGCAGGAGGCTTGTTGTTCATAGCAGAGAGCCAAGTACTGAAAAGCCATACAAAGGAAGCCTCCGACTCATCCAAAACTAAAGCACACCCAAACAAAACCAGCTGACCATGATTATTCACTCCCGTGAACGGAGCAAAAGGAACCAAATACTGATTAGGTCTATACATTGTGTCAAAAGTGACTGCATCACCAAAGTGGCTATAAGCAGTCCTTGATCTAGCATCAGCCCAGAAAATATTGCACAAGCGGTTGTCATCATCTAGCTGTACCGCATAAAAGAAACCAGGGTTTTCAGACTGCATTTTCTGGAAATAGGTGAGAAGATTCTGAGCATCTCTACCAAGTGTTCTTCTTCTGGTAGGGGGTTGAACAAATTGCATAGGCATCACGGGGACTGTAGTCATAGGTGGACGGTTAGTTTCAATGTGAGTTGGGTCTCGAGCAACAGTATTTACTTCTGCCGGAGCAGCATTTGTCTCTGCAGGAGAAGAGCTTGTGGTAGCAGGATTTGTCTCCACAGGAGAAGAGTTTCTGGGAGCAGTAGTAGGATCATGGAGGACATGGTTTCTGTCCACAGAAACTGTAGCATCATCTTGAGTTTCAGCTGTCTCTGTGGTGGTCTTTGTAGCACCGGCAAAATGCCTACGAGGTCGGAGGTAATGCACCGTGCTCGGACTCACAGTAGAATGATTATGATCATCGACAAATTTGGTTATAACCCAACCATCTGGATCTTTCCTATCTATCCGCAGCATAGCATTGCAGCTCTCCACATTCTTTCTTCTAAAAACTTCTCTCGAACAACCAAACTCCCATGAAACAATTGGACCATCAGACTTGGAGCGCTCATACTTACCAACACGAGTACTAAACCCCACTTTCTTGGCATATGCATTATAAAAGTCCTTCGCAGATTCTTCAAGTTCAAATGCCATACCAACGTATGGCTTCGGTGCATCGTCAACTACTATATTGTTCACTCCACCTTCGGTAGAGTTATCTCTTAAAATTTCAGTCCTATTCCCACTGGATTGACTCAAGGCCTCCGCATTTCTTTGCCTTTTCTCCATCTCTACATCAACCACCGCAACTTCACTATTGTCAAGCAAACGATATCATCAAAAAGGCCATACCATCAGCAGGGAACTTACCCTAAAAGTGAGAAACAAACACGAAATCAAATACAAACTTTCTGTAAACAGAATGCATGAAATTTCAACACACTTTCAGTAAGACATGACAAAGAAAATCAACATATCTAAACCTATCCACTCAATCTTTTAACCAAAAATTAAAACTACAACCAACAATCTTTCAAGCTAGAAAGCTGAAACTATAACCAACAGCACAAATAGCCATTTCAGCTCATCCACTTGCACTTCCAAGCTATTCACTCACAACCCACAAAGAATTAACAATAAAGCTACAATCTTTTCCACTTCCTCCACTACTTCTTCACCTAATCCTCATCGATCACCATCTATAAACAATTCCACACACGTATTCAGCCCTAAAAAATCAGTCTTGCATGATAAACCTAAACTTTACACACGAATTGACAACAAAACTGAAAGAAAATACTGAAATTATCACCTGGGTTTCCAATTTCACAGCTGAAGATACAAGAAACATCCGTAATCGACCCAATTTGTTCAGTGCGAGAATGATGTCAGCTTCTTTTGCGGCAGAAACTATTTGGTGGACTTGTGAGAGTGAAGAAGAACCAACAAACCTTTCTTTTGCAATTTCCTCCTACTTTTAAAATTTCCTTTTCATCTACAGAATTTCTTCACTTTTTTATAAATATTTATTCACAAGAACAATTTAGCATCGAAATGGAGAAGATCTTGTTTGGCTTCCTAGTATGTCGATTTTGATTAATCTTGCACGACTACTGTAGAGTTTTTAATTCTGAGTAGCACGTTTCTATTCTAGTTCTAGTAAATTAAGGTATCTCAAAAACAAAAACAAAAAGAAAAAAAAAAAGAAAAAAATCGGAAGATTATTGCCTAAGTCTGGTTTGATAGTCTCGGCTCTCGAGTCTTGTCTTAGTTTAACACGCATCTATTTAAGTTTATGAAACATCTATTTAAGTTTATGAAACATAATACACCGACATGGTATATGAAGTTAATTGTGAATCATGGTATATAGATAGTGAGATTTCCTTTTTTTTCCTAGTAGATTGTACACCTTTATCATATTTACTAAAGTAGAATGTGTCCGCCTTTCAATTCAGACATATTTTGCGCGGACAGTTCCACCTGGTTTACACAAAATTAATCTCCTAGTTGAAGGTAGAGGCCTAAACAATTCACATACATATCTGAGAGTTCAAAACAATTTATTCATACATTTGAATAAAGCATATTTTCGGCACATGCACATACTTTATCATATTTGGAAAGATATCTCAATAGTTTGAAAACATTAAAACGATACAATAATACGAAAATAAAAGTGATAGTGCCAAGTCTCTCCCTTACCTCACTTAAATCCGTGAAATATCGTAAATGAGCATAAACCAAACACAGTGTCGATAACAGGACTTGAACCATAGACCTCCAACTTCAAGATTCCAAGAATGAGTAACATGCAAGTTCGCTAGCACCACTACCTATACCCATGACTTGATAATATTGCCACTAATCAAAACTTAAATTAACCGTACAAATGAATAGTAGATCATAAAATATGTACCCTTAGAAGTTCGGAAATACTATTATTCGGTCGATAACTGGATCGTTCAATAAACTTTCCCTCTCATTTCCCCTCCCTATACTACGTGAGTGTTTGTCATTACTTTTCATAATTGATTTTAACCTGCTTTTGCTTAAATTGGTATAGAAGTGCTTTTGATAAAAAGTTGTGGGTGTTTGCTAATTAGGAAAAAAAAGCAGTCTGGAGTGCTTTAAGCAGGAAAAAGCAAGTCTTAGGTAGTGTTTGCCATTGCTTAAAAAAAGCACTTCTCTGCTTCTGGAAAAAGAAAAGCAGAATTGTAGTGTTTTATTTCACAACTTCTGCTTTTGCTTCTCTAAAAAAAAGC
>JAYMSL010004190.1:0-11416 GCA_036897195.1 Plantago coronopus | reverse complement strand
AGATTGAATGTTTGGAAATTCGAAAAGTTAAGTGACAAATCCTTGTTCGTTCGACATGACAAGGAATAGGACTAACGTGTATTTCTACGTGTATCGAATGCAGAGAGTGTGTGTTGTTCAACACCCCATTGCTGTTGGAGAGGAAGTTATAAAGAAACTGAAACGTTAGCAACATTTGGAGAAGACATTTCCATGAACAGACACGAACTTGATGCAGCATTTCGTTCAAGGATGGAAGAACCTGTTCAAAAGGAAACGGTGTATTCTGATTCTGGCTTCAGAGAGAGACAGAGTAGTTAAGATTTAAGAATTCAAGATCAAGCAAATTGCAAATCGACCCCTGATTTTTGTATTAATAGGGGTTTGAGAAGATGTCTCCTACTTAGTTGCGCAAACCTCCCGATTTTGTTTTAGAAGGAAAAAAAATTCGTGTCTCCTACTTAGTTGCGCAAACTTCCCGATTTTGTTTTAGAAGGAAAAATAATTCGTTTAGAATAAGTGAATAACGTGTTAAACGGCATTCATGTTATGTTATTTAATGTTAAAATGTAAAAAAAACTTTGTCTCCTGAAAGGCAATTTCTTGAAAATATGAAGAAAAAGACCAATAAAAATGATATAATTTTATAAAGTGATAAATCTTACAAGTTAATCCACAATTTTGTTTTATTTTAAGAGGGGCAGCCTATCCACAATTTCGTTTTATTTTAAGAGGAGCAGCCTTGATAGTTTATCGAAAATTATAAGGGTGGCCGAGTGAAAATTACAAGGGTGGCCGGGGTTTCGAACCCATTTGCAGTTCAAAAAAAAAAAACATTTGCATTAGAAACATTATATAGAGACATTACCTATATTGACCTGACTGCAAAACATCCTCAAGAAAACCAAACAGAACAAAAGATACTTCATTTTCTACTTTCAAGCAACCAAATGCAGATCCAGTGAGAAGAAGTCTCAGACCAATTTCAGCTGGAACGAGATTGTACTTCCAATCCGCACCTTGTTACCCACCAGAAAGTCAATCCATCCTGAAGTCATCGTGTAAGCGCCACATTTCCTGTGTTCTACATGAACTGGCCATTTCCGCCCTTTCCGGTCCTCAAGTGTTAGGTCTCCATCTGTTGTTCATTATATATGTCCTGTCATATATAATGAACAAAATTTCAACTAGGCTTCCAAATTAAGAAAATACATGTGCCTGCATGAAAAAGACTAAAAATCTGTGCTTACACAGGATCATGACATTTCTTTGGAGGACTAGGCTAACAGATCATACATGGCAAATCTGTACACACAAATGTTTGCTGCTGCAAAAGAGCCCCTAAAATGACTAGCCTGATGTTCACCTATTTTTCAGACCGCAACATGAACAGAAGTGCATGCGCGTACGTACCATGTTGCTTGCCAAGAATGCATATATGAAAACTAAATACCGCAACCTGATCTACCGACTAAAGTAATGAGAACAAAATCGTAAGAAAAGCAGCAGGAATAATAAAATTCAATTACCAGTTTATACGCATTGTGTTTCTTCAATTCCTTTGAGAATGTCCATCTTTTGCAAACATCAAAACTCATTTCTTCATTTCTAGCTGATTGATCCTTCTCACTCTTAATGCTCAGATGGGTATTTTCAAACTTTTTCGCAGATTCGCTACTTTTATGTGAACTGCCAGGCCCTTCTGCATGCTCGCATGATTTATAGGAAGTCCTTGGCCCTTTCGCATGTTCACTTGTCCTAAGGGAACTTTCAGGCCTTCTAAAACGATTTTCGTTTTCTCCAACATGATCTTCATTCTCATTTTTCACTTTCACTCGGGAATTTTGAAGCCCTTCCTCCTGGTTCCAAGTTTTATGGGAGCTTTCAAGCTCTTCTGCATGATCACTTACATTACAACAAGTTTCAGGCCCATCAACATGTTCATTTGCGTTATGTGAACTCCCGGTCCCTTTGAAAAGATCACTAGCTCTATGTGACTTGAAAACTACATACAAACTTGTGCCCTTCCCTTTTCACCAAAATATAGCGCTTTATCTGTCCCCTCTTTCACCACTCGAGCTTCAATCATATTGTCGGAGCAAAATATGAACTTAAATGACATTGTGCTTCCAACAAACACTTTGTTACCTATCAGGAATTCGCGCCATCCGGCAGTCAAAGTAGGGCTTCCACATGCTACCCCCGTTACACGAACTGGCCAATTTCTTCCTTCAGCATCCTGCAATATTACATTTCTATACACATTTACTCCACTCTCCTTCACAAATTTTGTCGGAAGTACCTGAGATATTGAAGCAAAAAACAATAGTGAGTGAATTCTGGAAAGGACGATACGTGATTGAACTCCTGAGGTTTTGCATATAAGGCCCACAATACACTGTTATTTCTGGAACCTCAGAGGCCTAGAATGTTTTTGTCAAATCTTCTAGCTAGATATCGTCCATAGGGTGATAGGGAAAACAAAAACTAGAATACAAAGCATGAATGTGAGAATAATTACGAGTTTGGTTAGATTGTAACTCTTCAATTCCACTGTGAAGCTCAAGCACCTGCCAATAGATCCATTTTCTTGAACGGTGAAGCGATCTTCATCCTCAGTCTTTTCAGTTTGATCACCTGTTTATGATCAACAAGAATTCTTATTCTCTTAAAGTAATAGTTCAACTGAGAACAGCTATTCTGATCAAAGAGAATTTACACAATCAGAAGCGAACACATCAATTACAACGTACAACATAAATTACCAAAACATCATCTAACCACAGGAACATCGAATATCAATCCAAGTGAAATCAACCATTCTAGGTGGTCAGTAGGTTGAACTTGAGAATTCCTCAAGCATCAGAACTATTCTACGACTTTTATGTTAGTTACACACCCTCAGTCCATGTCAGAGCATACTTTTAGCCTCGAAGAGAACTTTCCAAGATAATCCAAGCAAGGTTAAACTGGCAACAAATCCAACACATGTACAGTGAAAGTAATTTATCAAGCAAAAACCATCTTTGATGCCACGTTCTTTTCATTCATGATGAATAATGGCGGATATTAGTACTTTACCATATCTAACTCAACAACTAATATTTTCCTATGGAGTACAATAACCATCAGATGAATTGCGAAGAAAATGCATCATATAATAACTGTTACACACTTGGTAACATACCTTACATCTGACATAACCAATAGGCATAGCAGACTAATTAAACCACACACTGGTTACAGTATAACGTACAAAAGTAGATTCGACTTGATCCTCGCCTTGTTTATCATGTTCATTGATGCATTGATTATAGAGAACTTAATTATACACGGACCACTTCTCAAATTAGATCATACTCCCTCCGTCCCACAAAACATTACCCGTTAGGGTTGGCGCGCAGTTTAAGAAAATGAGTTAAAGTAATTGAGTAAAAATGAAAAAGTAAGTGGGGTAAGTTACTTTTTGAAAATGTGTGGTGATAATGAAGTTTATTGATATTAAAATAATGTTTTAGTGTGTGGTGTAGCTTCCTTATTTGGTAATGGGTAAAGTTTTGTGGGACGTCCGAAAATGGAAAGTGGGTAAAGTTTTGTGGGACGGAGGGAGTAGTTCACTTGAAAGTATAAAATTGAGAACTTTCCAGGAAAGAAAATAAACAAACCAGAGTACAACTCCTTGTGGCAGTTGCTTTGGACTCGAAATTCGGAGAATCCAGGAGACTTAAAGAGCAGATACTCTCGAGTTTCCATACCAACATCTTGAGCAAAGTCCTTCCATCCATCAGTGAAGAAGTAAAGATCCCTAAATTTCTCAATTTTGACTCTCCAAGATTTTCCAGAATCATCAATCTTCAATGTCGCATGTTCACGTAATGCGCCATCGCGATAATTCTTAACCAATACAGAAGGGATTTGCTACATTTGAATAATTCAACAGTTCAACACATCAAACAGAATTTATATAGACACATTTGTACAGGAGAAATGGACAGAGCTAAAAAAAGGCAAAGAGCTTACGAAAGTGGAAGTGCAATCATTGTCGTAAAGAAACTTGCGTGCAGAGATCACTGGTGTTGTTGGATTTTTGTCCATTGTTGATCAAGAACAAGAATCTCAAAATGTAATGGATAAATGAATGCAAGAAAGACACCATTTGAGGTTTGTTTGTTTCGGCGGGAATACGAACCAACTGGATTGACTTGATTTGCCCTAGCATTGAAGAAACCATGCCATGCGGCACATCTTCCCTGGTAGACCCTTCGGATTAGTGTCACGAGATGATTTAGCTCTGAATTAGGTCTACTTCAATTCACGTTAAACTGAATGGAACGGAACCGGACACAACTACAGCTAAAGTTAACTGAAATTAAGATGAAGTAAACCGAGCTTTAGTCCGAAAGTTAACCAAATTGAATAAACCTAAACTGAAATTATTTCAGTTATAGATTCCAACTATAAAAACTTGAAAAAGTGAATGGTACTATATTGAAGTAAACTGGCATTAAGGTAAACTGAACAGAACTTTAGTCTATTTGCTCATCTTAAATTTAGTTTTGTTAATTAAGTTCATTTCTGTTCAGGTCCAGATACGTTATGTCCAGTTTAGATCCATTTAGTTTAGTCTAGATAAGTTCGGTTTAGTTTAAATTCATTTAGTTCAGTTCATAATTACGTAATTCAAAATTATTATTGAATTAATTGGTCTTGTTTGGTTCAGGAAAGTTCAGATTAGTTAAGTTTAGTTCAGTTAAATTAAAACATTTACAGGCAAATTGAACGAATTCTTAATACCTTGATTAGATGCCAATTTAAAGATGGATTTTTATTTTTTTTGGAGTACGCAATTTGAGAATCAATAATGTATCCCTCATTTAGATCGTGGTGATTCGAAGAGTCGACGTAATGGTTAGAGGTTCTAGTACTCGAGATTTTGTTGAAATGATTCTTTTTAGTATTCTTTTTATTTTATATATATTATATATATATATATATATATATATATATATATATATATAGAGTTAATCAAATGTAGGTTTTGTAAGTTATAGTAGATCAGTAGATGTCGTAAACGTGTGTAAAGAAGTGAGATAACATAGTTGTTAAGACAAGTTTTGGAATTTAAAAAGTTTAATAAGCTAACGGTAATCATGTGTATGAGATGAGAGGAATGTCAATTTATGTCTACACAAACAGAATTATTAAGAATAAAATAATTAGTTAAGTCTGTCTATCACAAGATTCCTAATATCGAAAATGAAGCGCAGCTCAACTGGTTATACGTTTTCTCTCAAATTATTAAGTCGGGAGTTCGAGTAAATTGAAGTTTCAAGAAAAAACAAGATTGCTAATATCAATATTATCCATGAAGCTGCTCCACATAATGCCAAGTCAGGTAGCTGAATTTGAGTACAGCAACAAACCAGGGGAGTTGGAATCATGGTATTAAACAAAACAGGCATCATTGACTTATATATGAAGCAAATTTGCAGGTCATTTTCTGAAAGTGACTGAATTCTTACTACAAGCTTATAAAGACAAGCTTGTCTGATTCATGAATGATGACCGAATACAGACAGACTTGATTATAAAACCATTAACAGCTTCAGTTCCAAGCCAAGACAAGTTTAAGCAACATCTTTTCATGCCTGCTGAGTTAATCAAACTCTAAGATTAAAGAAATCAAAGTCTAATCTGCTAACTTTCACATTCATGCAAGAGTCAAGATCAAAGTTTCCAAGCAAACTAGGATGATTTTTATACATCAGAAACCACTTCTGGACAACAACTCACTGTAAACATGGAGATGTTAAACTCATCTGTATCTGACTTTAGTTCATCGCTACAATATGAAACGATACAAATTTCTAAGCCCAGCCAAATCTACAGAAACCCCACATGGCCAAGGAGAAAATCCAAGCAATCAAAAAAAATTAATGAAAAAATTATCACCAGTTTGCCGCGCAGATGCAAAAGGGGCAAACCGCTTCAGTGTTTTTTTTTTCCATATGCTTTTGTGTCGTTGCACCTCTGCATCTTGTGCTTGTATCATTCGCGGCAATGGGAGAAGGTTACCGGTACTACTAGCTCCAGGCCTCATTCTTCGACTTCTTCTGCAACTGGCGGAAGGACACCCTCTTTCACAAATGCTGGGTCGAGAAATTTAGCTACAAATGCCCATAACTTATAAACATCGTCAAAATTCGTCAAGAAACCGAGAGAAGCTGTAACTACCTCAACTCTAATGAATCCTCCTCCTTTACCATTATGCTTTCCGTTCTCCATTGGCTTGCAAAGAGTCGTATCATCAATACTCAATGACCCACGTTGCTTTTTCGAGCTTTCTACAATCCGTATGTGACTAAGTATTCCAACTCCGAGAGAAATCCCACGAGACTCCCCCAACTTCTGAACAAGTTCCGGACTGATCAAACCCCGGTTCTTGGCCCTGACATTGAATGCAACTGAGGCCCCTCTTTCGTACTTAATTTTCGGGCCGTAAATATGAACCAGAGGAGCACCGTTGTCACTGCCATTGGAACCAGGAAGTCTGAGTTGAAGCAATGACGTCACGAGCCAGTTGATCAAGAAACGCAGTCTTGAGGTTGTTTTATTGAGCCCCAACATGTTAATATGATCAAGATGCCGGCATGATATCTCAGGTTCGCCCCTTTCAGAATCTTGTCCGTCCACATATTCTCCGTCACTAAAGCAATCATCTTCATCAACACTGGCGGCAGAGGATTCACCTGGCTCAAATGTATGACTTAGACGAGCCCGTCCATTATCCTCTGTGCTGAAGGACACCCTTCTTCCCTTGCTCCCTGGCTGCTCATTCTCTTCTATACTAAAAAATCTCCCACCAGCTATTCTACTTTTTTCTCGCCTTTCAAGTAACCGAAACTCCCCTTCTGTCTCTCTCCTTATGGCACTTTCCTTCTCAAGTAATATTTCAGAATTACAACCATGATTGCCAATTTCAGGTTCTTCTTCAATTTCCTTGAAATGATCAAATTCTTGAGAAACTGACCTGACTGCCGCATCAAATGACAATACACTGTTTTCTCTTGGACTGCTAGCTATGTTTGACGCCTTTGGAGAAATCAACTTGTTATTATTTTTACGGCCTGAAAACCAAGAAGGTGGCAATGGGGAGGACCCCTTGTGCTTATTCGGATAAGCACCATTCTCAGAACCTAACGGGCTCTGTCCCAGATCAATCCACAGAGAGTTTTCAGACGACTCATCTTCACTAAAGACCGGGCTTTTCATCACCTCCCCAACAGACATACTCTCCACTTCTTCAAATATGGTGCTTGCCCCATCCCTATCGGAAAAGTTTTCACTTTCCATCTCCGTCTCGAACACATCCTGAACCTGAGCAGACGTAAAAGCACCAGAGAAAGCCGGCATTTGTGATCCAGGACGTGTTTCAGAATTAGATTCACCATTCCCGCTCACTTCTTCATCATCACAAAATCCGGGAAAATTGTCCATCGAATCACTCAAGTATAGTGGGAAAACAGGACTAATTTTCACTATACCTGAACCCGCATGGCCTGATTGACTTTGAAGGCTTCCCATCACCGATTTTTTTATCAAAAGGCATCCGAATCCAGTTGGATCATAGCCAAACACCCTGTAGAATGACGTGATGATGAAATCTGGCCGAAACAAAGACAATCCAAGAGAATCCATATCCTTTGGACCCAAAGCCCCAGCATCAAGCAAAACGTGCCAATTGTTCTGCTGAGCCAGGGCCATCCACTGATAAGAATACTTTGCACCACTGACCCTAGACTGAACAGGGAACACAAACAGACCAGTAGCTGAATCTTTCTTCCGCTTCTTCTTGGTAGAGATTTGCTTTCTCAAGTCGGTCGAACAGAGTTTCAGTGTAGGCCATTTAAACCACGCGCTCTGAACCTTAGCGCCTTTATCTCGGGCACTCTGAGCCATCCAATTCACCGACTGGCTCTCATGATCAAACATTGTTAACAACCTCTTGTTCGTGTGGAAAGGGTAAGATTCAGCTAGCAGTTTGAAAGCAGAACCACGGCTCACCGTAAACACAAGGCCATATTCATTCTCAGGGATGTTCAAGTAATCCATTATCCGACATTTTATATCATGTTCCACCGTCCCTTTATCAGCTCCACCATACAAAGCATGATTACCCAAATTTGCAGTAATCTCAGACAAACTAAACGTAGATGATTCCCAATAATGAATAGTTTGCAGCAACGAAAACAATCCAAAACCGCAGTAATCAAGGCATACCTTTGAAGCAGCACCAGACAGATGTGAATACTCATCTGCCCTCAAATGATCAATCCTCTCTGATGCCTGGTACTTCGGATACATGGTCAAAAACTTGGAGAACGCCTCATTAAGCTGTGGAATACAGTCCGCTGACTCAAATATTCGCTCGGCAGCCAAAGCAGTGGCTCGGAGAAACTCTTTCTGCGCATTCAACCGGGCCAAGGACCTCGATCTCCCCAAGGTATCATCTTGATTCTCCAACTCCTCGGCCTCGTCGATGTCTTGGGACTTGACAAGACAGCCATCTTCAGATGCTTCCTCAAGAGCCTGCCTCAGCTTGTGCTCTTGCAACTTCCTCAGCGTGGATGTATTGGACTTAACCTCCTCTGCTGAATTCTCAGACCCATCTCTTTTTCTTGGTTTTTTGTCCAGGATTAGAGCAGCACAGTGAGATAATGGCTTCCATAGTGAGAAATGCATTAAAGCTTGGTTTTTTTCTCTCCTCACAAACTAAGTTGTTGGATTTGGGTTTCAGCCCATTTACCACCTAACCCAGGAGAAAGAAAAAAGGGGTCAGATTCAAACCCTAAATCCCAATAAAGCAAAAGGAATCAAGGCCAGATTAAGAAAGCTTCCTGAGGAATCAACCTTTGCTTTCAGAAATCAAAATCACCTCATTTTGAGGAGGGAAAAGATGAGAGCTTTTGCTTTAAGCAAAATCATTCAAACCTCCAAAACAGATTTCAACATCAGAAGGATTACAAATTTTACAATTCAAAGAAATGGGCTAAAAGCACACACTGGGCCAGATCAATGAAACCCTAGATTCAACATTTCTGCACAAATAAGACGATAACTCAGCTCTAACTACACAAAGAACAAAACCCAGATCCCCAAGAAATGACAGAGCAACAACAAGCAGAGTAATGCCAAGAATCAACAAAACAAGAACAAAATCAAAGTACAACAAGGTCACAGCTTTGTAGATGAAAGAGAAAAAGAAAACCCACCTCAGCTTATACTTTTCTCCTCTTCCTCAAATCACCAAAGAGAAAAGAAAAAGAAGTCTAAACTAAACAAATGTCTCCCAGCCCAATCTGTCTCTCTTTTATCTCCCCCTCTGCTTTTCTGGAAGCTAATTAAAATCCCCTCTGCAGTGCATTAGCATTTCACCATTGACATTGACACTGTAAGGAGGAGGAAGAAGTAGTAGAAGTAGTTTGGTGGAAGTTTGATTATTGCTGTAAACAATTTGGGTCTCTCTTCTGACAAAAAAACAGTGAGGAAAATGGTGTTTGACTTTCACAACCCCAATGAAATTGATTTGGATTTGTTGTGAAATTGAAAGCAAAAATCTTGGATTTATTATACATTGCATAATTAATTAAATAAATAATTAAGGCTTTTATTCATTGTGTTAGGGGTTTTTGGTGGGGTCCATCAAGTCAGGACCTTTTCTTGCATTAGGAACTACTGATTGAAAGTCAAATAATTAGCTGGTTTGTAAAGCTGTTTTGTGTCTAGATCTCTTGAGTGAAAATAAGTTAAAGAAAATTACCATAAAATGATTTCATGTGATTCTTCAGTAAATTTTCTTTTATTAGAGCTTGCCTATGATACTCATTTGTCTACTTCAAGCACATTGGAGAAATTAGGCTCGATTCAGTTTAACTTGCATTAAATTTGTTAAGTTCAGTTCAATTTAAATTTATTCAATTTTAGTTCTGTTTTAAATTTGTGTAATTAGAATTAGTTCAGTTTAAATTAATTTAATTTACTTTAAAGATTTTGAAATGAATTAAACCTAGACTTAAGTAAAGTTTGAAATCATAAATAGTGCAACTATCAACTATGGCCCTATACTGATTTTCTTTGCTAACTTGATGGTTTGTTCTTTCTGGTCAAAAGATTTAATTACTTGCTTCTTTATTCATTTAATTTAAATGATACCCCAGTTACTTACCAAGTTTAAACATTTTATTGACTTCTTAATTCTTATATTATACTCCTTTCGTCCAGTGAATAGCTTCCCATTTTCCTTTTTAGTAGTCCAATACAAATCTTCTCATTTCCATTTTTGGACATGTGATCCCCAATCTTTACCCACTCATTTAATTACAACACACCAAAAAGTACTATAACTACTCCACTTACAATATAATACTTGTTTTCCTTATTTTGTTGACTAAAAATATAATGAGAAACTTTTCCTTAGATGGAGGGAGTAATATAGAAATTTGTACTTGGATAGAATATCATCTAATCTTGCATAGAAATGAATGCTCATGATATTTATGTTTCAAACCTATCCATTTATCTGCATATCTAATTTTATGAACACCCAAAAAAGAGCCAGTGTTGTAATTGAGTCTTTTTCTGAAAAATTAGAAAAGAAATATTTTTAAAAAATCAAACACATTTAAAACGTCGAGTATCAAACTCAAATCACTTGAATACCACATGAATAGTCTAGATAAAATATAAATATAGTATGAACTATAAAACTGTCATTTTAAAAGATTGCCTAAAAGTGAACTCAAGGGTGGTGCACCGTGCAGGGTGTATTGGTGAGAGGTTCCGAGTTCGATTCCCAGAAGTAGAGATTTATTTGGTGTTATAATATTAGTGTTAGTGTGGTGATATAATTATAAGATGGTATTGAGTTAGTGTAAGTTAGAGTAGGAGTAAGATAGATTTGACGCTAAAAAACAAAAGTTTGCCTAAAAGTATTACAACTAAAATCATATAAAACTATCAAGTTAGCACTTAAAAGGTATAGATTTAAGTTTCCAAGTATTAACCCAACTACATATTAATTGTTGGAAAAGAACGAAATACCATGTGTTGTGATTCGAAATAGGTGATGTAATAAAAACTTACATCACCTATTTAGAACCAAAATATGTGGTTAAAAGATCAATAATACTGGTCTCTCCCAGTTATTTCTCAAAATGAGTGTCTACTTTAAAAAAAAAAATAAAAAATTAAGTCTTTCGGTATGGGTGACTCAGTCGTCATATTTAGTTAAAGGGAGAAATTCTCTCAGGTCCAAAATATGGACAATAATATCAATTAAACCCATTTCTTAGTGATTAATATTTATTATGACTATTATGCCCTTCCATATTAAATACAATAATATCTTGTTGTTATTTCTTTTACCTTTCTAAATTCA
>JAYMSL010004189.1:0-11417 GCA_036897195.1 Plantago coronopus | reverse complement strand
AATTAAACCAGTTCCAAAAAAAAGTTCTTGTTTGTCCCGGACGTGGGGGGGGGGGGGGGGGGGGGGGTACCCCGGGCCCACTGCCCGGGAAAAAAAATTTTGTCCGAAAATTATAACAGTTACAAAAAAAAAATTCACTTTTTTCCCGGACGTCGGGGGGGGTGGGTACCCCTGCCCTACCGGCCGCGAAAACTTTTTGTGTCCGGAAAATTAAAATAGTTAAAAAGAATTTTTCGGTTTTTTCGGGACCCACCCCGGTTTAATGTTAAAATCTAAGTACATGAGTTTGAGAAATAAGATTTTTTAAAAAACAAAAATGTCCGGACCCGACCCGGACCGATCCGAAAAAAGTCCGGACTTTTCAAAATCCGAACGGATCCATTAGCGATCCGATCCGATAAAGTCCGGACTTCTTCGGATCGGTCCGGATCGGTCCGGACCGGACCAATTGCCAGGCCTAGCCGGATGGAACAAGGTAACGAACAAAACTTGACAAGTTATAAACTAGCGCAAAGGTAGCACAAAAAGATGCAGTACTGCTTATGGGATGAAGAAATGATTGTTTCAAAAACAACACTAAAAGACGTGGGATGGTATATATTAGGCAAATTCGGTGTATCCCAAGAATTTCACAAAAATGTAATCCACAAAAAACTTTGAGTGGGCAGGGGTGGATTTAACCTATTTCTAGGCCGTACTCAGCATGGTTTGGATGTTGGAGATTTTTTTATACAGGTAACTAAAATTAACTTTTTAACGTTTTTATTCGTTATAAAACTTTGCGAAAGAAAATATACCACCCTAACTAATATGTTTCAAGTTGTTTTCCTAGTATATTTGTAGAATATAGGCTCATTTTAAAGATTTAAAAAATTAGTTTTCTATAAAACTATTAGTAAAAATCAATTAAAATATTTGAATGCTAGAAATATGCGATTAAAAGAATTTTTATAAAAGTATGCTAAGAAACAGATAGATTACATATATAAGGGAACTTATTTGCAACTCATTTACCATTAACAAAACGTAAAGTCATTGTGAAAAAATAACAAAAACTAACACACAAAAAAACAAGACATATTCATATAATCATATTGATATATCGATATATAAATGAAATGATAAAGAACAAAAATTAATAACGTTGTGATTGAATGTATGATAACGTTAATGAAAATAAAAAACTTGCGATCGAATGTATGAGAACGTTAATGAAAATGAAAAACTTGCGAGTAAAAATACATCTATTTTCTGCGAAAATAAGCTCCGTGATCTAAAATCATGCAGATATAGACATGTAGAAGAGACTAAAAGATTTTCGCAGATAAGTTTGACGGCTGGAAGAAGAAGAACAAGAATTACCTGGAAGTAGTAGAAATGGAATAGAATGTTCTAAAGGCTGAGTGAGGTGAAAACTATCTTTCTCAGATTTGTGTTGTAATGAATCAGGTCAGGTCAGGTCTGGTTTAGTCTATTTATAATGGATAAAGTACTCGCCAGTTTGGGTGTAAGGTGAATTTCATTAAATGGAGTTGCATTTTTGCCATTTCTCATTATGATTTAGGTAATGTATTTTATGGAAATTGGCATTTATAATTTACTCATTTTTGTTCCTTTTTCTTTCTGGTACCAGACTATTTCCGCAATGATGAAAAGTAGTAAATGAAATCATTGTCTTCTTTAGAATTTCATTAATTATGTACATATTCAAAATCAAAAATCTATGTCCAGAGAGGTTTATTAGATGCTAGGAGGGTAACCACTAGTTCACCCTCTTCAAATTAATCATGCAGTATGCACAATTCTGGTGTTGCATATATTTCTAAAAATTGCGCGCAAATTACTGGTCCTCTATGTTATCTGGAGTCTGGAAATTCCATTTTCTCACTTTTGTTGGTATTGAATTTCAGCAATTCCAAAAGGTTCAAACTACACAAAGTTAACAAAGAACAATTGATGAATTCTTCGGCTTTAAGTAAAAGACCATGCGATATTTGATGTGCCAATATGCGATATTTAAGTTAAAGACCATGCCAGATCAAGCATCGGTATTCTTTGTACTAAATTGATGCGCAGATGCGCTTTATTCATTAATTTGTGCCTTCACTCAACCACATTACAATAGGGGTTAAGGATTAGGTACGTAATATGACATGAAGTCAAGAATGTGAATGTTTCACATGAGGTGGATGGAACAAGGTAACGAACAAAACTTGACAAGTTATAAACAAGCGCAAAGGTAGCACAAAAAGATGCAGTACTGCTTATGAGATGAAGAAATAATTGTTTAAAAAACAATACTAAAAGATGCGGGATGGTATATATTAGCTAGGAAAAACCGGTGTATCCCAAGAATTTCACAAAAATGTAATCCACAAAAACTTGAGTGCTCAGGGGCGGATTTAACCTATATATTTCTAGGCCGTACTCGGCATGGTTAGGATTTTGGGGAAAAAAATTTATATAGGTTATTAAAACTAACTTTCACGTTTTTCTTTATTATAAAACTTTGTGAAAGACAACATATCACCCTAACTACTATGTTTCTAGTGGTTTTCCTAGTATATTTCTAAAATATAGGCTCATTTTAAAGATTTCAAACACTAGTTTTCCCTAATAAAGTTACGTAGTAAAAATCAATTAAAACATTTGAATGCTAGAAAATATGCGATTGAAATAATGTTTATAAATTGTATGATAAGAAATAGATAGATTACATATAAGTGAACTCCTACTAGCAACGAATCTACCATTAACAAAACATAGTCATTGCGAAAAAATAACAAAAACTAACACAAACAAAGCAAAACAACGCATTTTCATATAATCGATATATAAACTAAATGATAAAGAGCAAGAATTAATAGAACAAAAGCATGAATGTTTTACCGGGTAATCCCTGTGCGGCCGATGTTCCTGCATCTGTCATCGAGTTTCCGGTACCAGCCATTCTTTCTACAACAAAAACAAAACGAAAAACTTGTGATCGAATGTATGATAACGTTAACGAAATTGAAAAACTTGCAATGCGTCCAAAAAGAACCCATCCTGCAGCAAGTCATATGGGGCAGAGGAAAAAATAGAGTAAAAATACATCTATTTTCTGCGAAAATAAGTCCCGTTCATGTTCGGTCTAAACTCACGCTGGTATAGACATGCAGTAGAAACTTAGCTTAAAGATTTTTCACACATACAAAACGGTAAAAAGCCTTTGAGATTCAACTGGAGAATGAACAAAGAGCATATAACAAGTTTGAGGGCAGGAAGAAGAAGAAGAACAAGAATTACCTGGAAGTAGTAGAAATGGAATAGAAAAATGTTCTAAAGGCTGAGTGAAGTGAAAACTACCTTTCTCAGATTTATCAGGCCAGGTCTAGTTTAATCTACTTATAATGGATATACTTGCCAGCTTGGGTGTAAGGTGAATTTCACCAAATAATTTTGAATTTTTGTCATTTCTCTTTATGATTTAGGTGATGTAATTTATGGAAATTGGCATTTATAATTTACTCATTTTTGTTCCTTTTTCTTTCTGGTACCAGAATTTCATTAATTACGTTTCTATCCAAAACAAAATCCATGTCTAGAGAGAGAGAAGTACTCAATTGTTCTTTGTTATCGTTGTGTAGTGTTTGATATGTATAGTATTATATAGGTTTTGTGTGAGAACATAAGCGTAAAATTATGCAATTTCCGGAGTTGGAGAGCTAGTTCCTATAATAAAGTGTCATGCATTTCTCTTTCTTTTTTTCATCTTCGTACAACGTAGATTCTGAGATGTTTTCTAACTATAGATGCGTGCAATTCTCTCGTTGAAATTCTACTTTGTTCGCCCTACGCATCTACAGGGACGGTGATTTTGTTAATTGACTTTAAACATGTCAGACACACCTAAATGTCACACGGATATACTACCTTAATAAAATATAGAAGTATTTTCACGCCAAGGTTCCTCTATAGTAGAACTTGACATTAGCCAAGAAATGCTGGAATGGCCATTTTATTCACGGGCTTCTCAGTTCTTGCAGCATTCCAGCCAGTATATCTAGAACATTTTGCTGACTACAATTTCGAAAAGCTCGAAACCTTCAGGCCTGGAGATTGTTTTGACATGTTCGTATATGATAAATTCACCGGTTCGTTCAAGATTTTCTTGAGTAATACTACACAGGCACACTTATACGATAATAAGATCTTGAACAGAATAAGGAGCCCACTGATGGCATTTTAATGATAGAAATATATGTTGCTAAATACAGATTTTTGATTCCTCTATGCAAGCAATAAACATCAATAATGTTTTTGAACAATAACATCTCAAAGCCTTGTTTCCATTTGAAAATACCAGGTGCATATTTGCAAACTAATTAAGGGTCTGCCATTACAAATGAAACGATTTTGGCCTGAGCAAGAAATTAAAAAAAAATGAAAAATTTCAAGGAAGAAAAGAATCCTGCATTTTCCAACCCTGCACCTAATTACGTTACGCTAGAGCCATCTCTCAGTTCCACAGGCAGAAATGACCTATTGTCTGTACCGAAAAGCCATGCTATCCAGGACAACAACCAGAGGCAATTTTATGTCTATGTATCATCAACTTGTGAATGAAATACAAAGCTCGGGAATGTGGTGGTAATGTCCCTGTGCATAAGAAAAAAATGTGATTTAGTGTCTCAGAAGTTATGCTAAGATTACATGTGAGAGTATGCTGGCAGGGTAAGGTATGACAGCATGATATGAACCCGGTGTATTCGAGTTGTTTTGATAAGTTTACACGATACATAATTGGTGCATAAAAGTAGTAATCACTAATCAAGTCTCTAGGCATGGAAGTATCATAAATTCCATCAAAAGTGGTGGATACGAGAATCATGCTTAAATAGAGCCACATACCAAACAAGATTTTACACCTAATACATAATCTACCATTGATTATTTCACCTTAGGTTTTCTATTGCGTGTTAGAGACCATTAAAGTCTATAGACAAAGTTTCATCATCTTTATATCTTATTCTAGCTATTAAAGGATCGTGAAGGCAGTAGGGTTTAATCAACTATGGCAATTACTTACTTGAGGTAATGAAGGGTCATATTCTTTAATAGAGACGGATGGGTGATCACAAGCCTCCTCCACTCTTCTTTGTCAATCCTCCCAACAACTTTAGTTGCTGCTTCTTCAAATGTCTGAAAATCAAGCAGTGATATTATTTAACAAAGGATATTCAGATAACACACGACTCGATATACAACACAAAATATCCAAGCAGTCCACAACATGGATAGAATGAAAGTTGATAGCCAGAAAAATACCACATGGAGTTCAGAAGGTACAAGGAGAAGGGTAGGTGAGCACAAATTAGCAACAATCATTCAACAAAGATTTACTTCAAATCCCCATTACTATTTTGTAATCTTATTGTTAAAATATTTGTATGGTTGCTTGAGCAAGAGCAATCAGCAATGTACCCCTAATTAATGTGCTTAGGTTATGCTGCCCCACAAAACAATCCAGGCCTACTGCTACTACAACAAGCATGGAGAGCTGCTGTTCAAATTAATCACAATCATCGGATGCAGAGTATTTGAAACGTAATTAGCTTGAGTTGCTATTTCACTACAGAGCCTTAGCTTATATAAAGAGTGTTCAAACCAATGTAACGCTTTTTAAGCAAATCCCTTTATAGTTGCCCCAAGGTCTTGCAGACTCAGTGGTAACAAGAAACATGCAAATATTATTCTGGCACACATTCGTTCTGGTATAGTTAATAATAGCATAATAAGAACACATGGAATCCAATGAGTCAAAAGTGTGTCACCTTGTCAATGATACTCTCTATAATGTCATCTGCTAGGTTCATACCAGATTCAGCCAGTGTTGCCACCACCATCTGTTTTACCTACAACATTAATTTTAAAAAACTCATAATCATGAACAGCATTAGCTTTGGAATTAATAATCTGTATGCTAAAATGATACTCCTAGTTACTCATTTTACGTATGTGCAGACTACATGCAGATAGATGGTTGCACATTTTGGAAATAGTGTGTATTTATCAAATAGTATAGTAAAAGAAACTCAATGGTATTTGATGGTCCAGATTCAGCATATGTCATCAAAAAACAATTACAGAACAAAGGGAACTTTTTCTCTGATAGTACATCGGGCTCTGCCTAATATAGGCCAACTCCAACCAATGTAGAAAGAATTCCATCGCTAGAATTAGAATTCACAAATATTCATCTGATGCAAGTAAAGAAGCAAGCTATACAGTTATGTAAGTAGCTGGCCGCAATGGCTTTGTTCCTTTACTATTAAAATTAATTTTAATTTTTAAAAAATAAAAAAGAAGATGACGACGAAGAAAAAGAATCTTGTGATGGAAGTAGTTACTGGTTGTTCAGCATTAAATTCCATCTGCCAAATATATCAACTATTGTTGATTGAACATATAAAGTGGTATCCAAAAGAATCTTGTTTTCGTACTGGAGAGTATCGGTGCTGCAGAAAAGGATTGTTTAAATAAATTTTAGAAAATACCTCTTGTCTCTCAATGAATCCTTGTTGCTTGAGATCATATAGTTGAAATGAAACTGAAATGGAACAGAGTAAGAAGAAAAGGTAAGTTTAGCATCAACTTGACTATAACTCTATAAGTAACACCATCATAAAGTTCGAACATGGAAAAAATGCCGCTCACAATTAATTTTATCCTCTGCTGGAGCATTTGGGTGAAAGACCGAAAGAGCACGAGCAAACTCTTCAAAGTCTAATATCCCATTATGCTTTATATCAAACAAGTCAAATACCTATAGAATAATAACAGTAAAAACTAGTTAAGTGATAATGATGGCAAAAGAGGTGATAACAATGCTGCTGTTGTGAATGACGTGAGTAACAATAACATGACAAGCAACATAATCATGTGTGATAGAGACATGGTCAACAGATGATGGGAAGCATGGTAAATATGTAGGGCCCACACACTCTATATTTAAGCGAATGGGGGGGGGGGGGGAAAACAAACCCGGTCGGAAAAAAAACTCCCCTTTTTGCTTGTCTTGAACAGCGCGAGCTGGAATTCTTCCTGAAGAAACAATATACACAATGAGCAGAAGAATTAGAATAAGATTTACTATACTGAGATCCAATATATGTATGAAGAACATGGGAAGATAGCCGAAGAGAGTTTTTTAAACAATGCACAAAGGATATATAAGAGTCTACTACAGAAAAACATTAAATGTAATAAAGAAAATATCAGTCATTACCTTATTAATGAGTCCATCGTCAATCACAGCACTGCTAATCTTTTTAAACAACTCGTACAAAGCTTCTATTTCACTAACACTAACTGCAGAAAATCATGAGAGACAGGAAACAGTTATGATTGCTTATAGAGATGCTTAGAGGATGATTGATATGAGTTTGCATCACGTATAAAAGAAGCACAATAATTTTATTGAGTTTGCATGGATATGATTACACAGGAATATATGGTTGTTGGCCAAGAAAAATCTGTGCGTCACAAGTAATAAAAGAGAGAAAGATACTAAGAATCTTTAATCCTAAGCATCACTTTTCATAACTGCAAATTATTGCAATGAATGCATCATGAAACGGATCTTTGTGTCAGATCTGATGCAGATGACCCAGATTTACTCTATCTTGTGGTCTCTAGAAAAAGGGCAGGCATACAAGGCACAGTCAGCCAGCCAAACAATTAAACCTTCTTACTTTCTGTCTTTTCTGAATTATCAACACTCACATGTCACACATTGGAAAAGGCCTTGAACACACTCATTGAGAAGGACAAAAACGTAGCATACACAGTGAATAGAAATGGGTGGTTAACGCTGACGAATCAAAAGTAAATAATCTGGGCAGAATACACTCTTTTTCAGTTAATCACCTATGCAACCAAGGTTCCCATATAAGGAATTATCTAAACCACATTCCCGATGTGACAAATCAAAGAAGTTCACAAATTCGGTTCCAGCAAGTCATAAAAGATCTACTTGACAACTTTAATAATAGCTGTACAAAGTGCATGCTAGTGAATGGGGGACTGACCAATCTGGTAATTTCTTGCTGTCCTGTATCACATAGTGTGCTTATTTAGCTGCCAGGTACACGCTTAATGTGTCTAGTTATGTCTGATTACTTTAGGCATCATGAGCATGCTTGATATACGACTACTACATGAGGGAATCCATATAATCACATAACATGCTATTTATATCATGGACAGAAACAACTTAATAAGAAAAAGGCTGGTGTTGAATCGAGAGCAACACTTGGTAGATTGAGAGCAATCATGTTTATTGATTTTCTTAAACTTTCTTAATATGACACAATTGCTCTCAATATAACAATCATTGCTCTCGATTTAACATTTCCCTAAGGAAAAGGGAAAGAAGTCAGATTTCAGATCATTATCAAAAATATGCACAGACAACGACTTGATAAATAATTAAAACACACAACAAAATGAAACGGAGACAGACTGATACACCAATGCACTTTGAACTCTTTTATGGAACAGTTGAGAATATGTAGGCATAGGATGACATACATACTGTCTCTCTTGCAAGTATTTCGGGATTACTCACACCATACGGTTGCTTGTATATCTCAGATTCACAACAATTTAGAATAGCAGAAAGCAGGTGCTTCACTCCTTCTAGGCACTGTAACATGGTCTTTCCAGGAATCATAACATAACATACCTGTATCAGTTTAAGTTGAAACAAAATAAAAGGAGAATATAAGTCAACTCGTTACCTCGTGCCAGTGTAAGTGGATAAAATCAACCAAACAAGCGAAAGTAAGCTAGCTCTGTGCTACACGACAACTAACTTTTCATATGATTTGAATTCAAAAGTACATCTATTAGACTCTCTCATTTCCAGTTGACTTCGCCATCTTTGGTAAACGACAAACTAAAGCGATTAAACGACATTCATGCAAGCAACTAGTTGAATTAAACTTTTGAGTTACCGGCTTTGGCAACAACAAAAAACTAAACATGCAATACGTGATCAAAGTGCATTTATGGCATGACAGTAGTTGACTAATGCTACTAAGGTTTTAGATTGTAAACTTACCATCTGCAGTTAACGACAAACTTAACAACAATAGCAACGTGATTATAGTACATTGATGACTAATTCTCAAAGTAGGACAGCACTTAAAGACAAGTCCGCACTTGATCATGCATGCAACTTGGGCCGTATAAAAGCTCGACAAGTATTTCAAGTACAGAAACAGAGATAAGGGTATCAAATAAAGCTCGCCAAGTATTTCAAATTTTTATCAATGGCCATCAAGAAAGGCCATGAGACATTCAACCAAAAAAAAGGACTAAACAATCTACCCTTTTTACTACGTTGCAGCTTCCTGAGAATGAATTCATAAATCAATAACCAAAAGTAACAAGTGACTACAGCTAGCCAGTTAACCAAAAAGAGATGACCCTCATTCCTGAATAAGCACACTGCACAAGTATAAACTTGAAAATTCACAAGTTTCCAATTGCAGAAACATTCCATAAAATGAAAAGCCAGGAAAATTTAATCTTCCCCCACAATCAAACCATCTAACCAGCTCTCTCAGCATAAATCCCAAAAGTTGTCCAGTAAAGATCAACAAGCTGATTACGACACTAAATCACCAAGCGCAAAGCCACAGGCAAAAATTTTGGTAAATCAGCTCAATTGGGATTCATGCAAACCTAAATTCAACCAATATCCGAATAAATTAAAAGCACCACTGATTCGAACATGCATTCATTCCTTTAAATCCAAAGAAAAAAATCCTTCCAGTAAAAAAAAAAAAAATTCTGATCTCTGACTCCGGAGCATGCGGCAAAGTGGAATTGAACAACAAATCAACACAAACACGCATCAGTAGAGTAGCGAAAGAAACATACATGATATATCTAGCAGCAAAACGCCGTTCTGGTCAAGTCTGGAAGAGCTGAGAGGTTTTAGAAAGGAGTGATGGTGAGAAACAATAGAATTGTGGAAATTGAAGGGTTTAGGAGCAGCTCTGTTTGGAGAATTGGATTGGAACAGAAGTGAGGATTGAGAAAACCAAGAATGGGTGGAAATCGGAGAAGAACAGGGGGAGAATTAATCAAGGGAAGGGGGGATGATGAGTAATTGGAGTATGAATGAATGATGATGTATGAATAATAATCTATCTGGCTTGTGTGCTGTGCTGTGAATACGTCTATTTCACGTGCATATCATAAATCACCCCCTCTATTTAAGGACTCTTTCCTTTATACCCACTTTTGGTACTAATTGTTAAGTTTTCCAGACTCCTATGCTGTGGGAACTGGGAACTCGACTTAGTAGAAAAAACTTGTAAACACGGCCTTAAAGTTGTCATGGAATAAACTTACCTCGTTTCTAAAGAAAACAGTAAGCAAAGTAGACGTATTTTTCATTCATATTTTTATGAGTTTGTAATTCAGTTGAATATAACATTTACTTCTATTAAACGCCTTTAATACTGGAATATTTAACGATCTCACAATATAATACTTCACAAAGCAATTTCAATAGTAATGTGCCAAATCAAAGTTCTATTTAAACGTATCCGGCGAGGGAGCAATGGGGAAATTGGGGAGCACAAAAGTACTTCTGTTTTGAATATATACATTTTCTATAACACTCTGCTTAAATATCCATTAACTTCATAATGTGTATTGTTAAAATCTTTACAAACAAAAACCTAGTAGAAAGAAAAATGAATGAAGGAAACGGAATTATGAAATACTTTATAAAATATATCTAATGTACAAATTATGAATTTCTTTTAAATGTAAAAGAGAAAAAATATAAAAGGAACAAATGGGTTTCGGCACGCCTTTGTCCAGGCACGGTTGAAGCAACTTTAAAGCCTGAACAAGGGTGAGCTCCAGCAGCAACTGAAGGAGAGTCTTATATCCAAATACAAAAGTAGCTTAAAGCTATAAGATTCGATAGCTGAAACATATTATAAAAAATACAAATAGTTTAAAAAGACCACCTATATTGGTCTTTTATTAAAAGACCACTTAAAGTGGTCAAAAAACTTGAAATTCGCGGGTCAACCCGGCGGGTCGGGTTGACCCGCGAATTTTTTTTTTCTTTTTTGTATTTATTGTCTATTTTTAAGGCACAGCTGGTCAGTACATATTTAGGCACACAACAATACGTATTTAGACACATAACAACACATATTTAGGCACACAAAAAACTTGAAATTCGCGGGTCAACCCGGGCGGGTCGGGTTGACCCGCGAATTTTTTTATTTTTTTGGTATTTATTTTCTATTTTTAAGGCCCAGCTGGTCAGTACATATTTAGGCGCACAACAATACGTATTTAGACACAAAACAACACATATTTAGGCACAACACCATTTTCTA
>JAYMSL010004188.1:0-11423 GCA_036897195.1 Plantago coronopus | reverse complement strand
CAGGTGGTCGTCTTCCTCCAGCTCTCCCCATCGTAGCTTCCCTGGTTGCTCCGCCGCAAAAGCCATCTCCTCACCGACGTCCTCCTCCAGCTCTCCCCATCGTCGCCGCCGCATTCTCCATCTGTTTGATTTCCGGTGGTAAGAGCAATTCATCCTGAATCCTGAATAATCACGTGGATCAGGCAAAAGGGACTAAGGAGGGGGCAAACTGCAATTTGACACAAGGCGTGCTTGATGCACCGAATCCATTCAAAAGTCATTTGAACCGTAATATCACGTATGGGCCCGTTACATGATTCATTGGGCTCAATATTGGTAAAATCATGCATCACACTGGGCTCATTGGTTAAAAACCCTACAAGTTACAAGGGGAAGACCGAGTGGAACAAGACGCACCATCAAGGGAAAAAAAAAGTACAACATTCCACACGACCATAACCAAACAACCTCCAACCGACATACTTCACATAGACTAACCCCTCATAGACATGCAACGTTCAGCCACGACAAGCAAACCAATACTGCAATTTCACTCTAAACATAATACCCTTCGGCCAGCTCTGCCACAATACTAGCACATACCCAATTAGCACTCGGCAAAAAATATGTATTCGACCTTGCGGGCGGCCGAGTTACCTGGATTTACCAACTGCGGTTGCTGCCTCCTGCATGGCATTGTATATACTATGACATATGAGGAACCAACAGACGTTCCATGGAGTGTCTTGGAATGTGCCGACAATACAAAGATTGCTAAAAGAAAGGCCTGCAGTACGGTCTGTTGAGCTTTAATATTCGAAGACCATGGCATTTCACTCTCTGAAATGAATTCAATGAGAAGAAAACACATCAACTGTCAACTGGAATTAATGAAAATAGTAAGTAGCATGAGACGAACAACACAATAGTAAGGAAAAACAAATAATAACGTCATCGACTGGAAAACTTGATCAAGCTTTGCAAACTTGACCATCTAACACTCATTTAGTTTCCGGGAACTAATGGCATCGAAAGTCCATTGATCAGGATGGCCACATTGTTCTAATATGGCGCGTCCAAGCCATTACATCTAGAGGAACAGATTATCCAACAGAAATGGTAAAAGGAAGCGATTAAATACCGAAAACAAACTGAAGTGTGATTGAAATATCATAAAATTGCTCAGTGGAAGGAGAAGTCGTTTTTTGATTAAGCTCACGGAGATAAATTCCACTGCCCTCAACACCCCTACGGTGCTTGATCTCATCATGAACAGACTTTAAAACAGTAATGAGAATAATCACAGAAGGCTTCAAAATTCGCCAAGTTCAATTTCAAGGGACATACAAGGGTTTGTCATTAAATGCAAGAACAAAAACTCTAATACAACACTGATAACGATCTTGGACAACAACAACAATTTCAAGGGACATCCATGTTCTATAACGATCTTGGACAACAACAAAACATAATTCCAGGTGTAATATTGAAAATGTAATTGCACAAAACGGCTCCGTGGATGAATGGAAATCGGCCACAGATTCCTATCAAGATGCAAAAGATCAATTTTGGTCCAATCATGACACTGCTGGTCATAGCATAAGCTACCTGCAACGTGGCATCAGACACATACTAATCATGTTTCATAAGATAAAAATTCATACATGTACAGAACTGTATTCCAATATCTAATACACAGTATGCATGCTTTACAAGGACAAAGTGTCAACACTGCCACAAGTTAGAACCTGAACAATACAATTCTTGTTCTAGAAGCAGGCAGCACCAAACAGAGATCAAGTAGTGTACGTTGAAAATTGGCAGGATTTTACAGTGTGGGACTAGTATGAGATTTTCAATGAAATGTCCAATTGAATATATGAATGCTATAAATTGTTTTACATTCACCTGTGCAATTGCTTAGGGTTTGGTATCAGTTTTATCAAAAGAGTTTTAGTTTTGATGTTCAAACCAAAAAATCATTCAAAAGTACACCGATGGCCAAACAACATCAACTTCCTACAATGAGATCAATGTAGGATGAGTTTTACTTAAAGGAATCAGTGTACAATGAGTTTTACTTAAAGGAATCGATATGGCAACTGCACAATGAGATCAATAATCAATGTTATTAATCAAAGGAATTAAGGAAGTGACAGCAAATGCATGTAAAAATTCATGAATACCATAAAGGAAATTATCTATTAATCATCAACAGGAAAGAGTTTACTTTCACGCAAAGCCTAAATAAAATAGGCCATGTAAGATGTCATAAGATATTGTTTCATTACATGACTCAAATTGAGGAGTGATACATAATCTCAGTCTAACTGTTGGAAATGAAAATTTTACTTCGTCCTCATCAAAACTTGCAATAATAAGAACTTAAAAAATCAAAGTATTGGTGCCAATAAATTAAGGGAAAAACTAAAGGTACAATATTGCAAGAATTCCTCAACAATAGTCCAAAGAGGGAGCTATGTATAAAAATAATCCTAAACTTAGCAAATAAAATTATCAGTTGAAAGAGTGTATGCTCAGTTCAGCGGGATAATCGACATGCATGCGACAATCTCCTGAGAGAAAGGCCTGCAATACGGTCTGTTGAGCTTGAATTTTCGAAGTCGTCACTGCAATACACACTTTGAACTCTGAACGCAGGAGAGAGATAACAAAATAGTAGAAAAAAACCTATTGTGCTGGTTATTCACCAATGCATTAGTCCCAAGCTAGTGAAACTTGAATCTATCACTTGTTTGAAATAATACACTTCAAAACACAATATGTTCATTAATACAAGGCTTCAGTGTGTGTAACAATCAGATCACTGATTATAAATAACCTCACTGAAATCCGCTAAGATAAAGTATTTATCATCATAAGACATAGTTCAATGAATAAAAAACAAATATACCTGAAAGGATTCGAAGAAAATAAAGAAAATGTGCTCAGACAGCCAAGGGTTTGTCTTCAAATGCAAGATCAGAAACTCTAGTCCACAACAATTTGCTTCCTCACCGCACACAGTAATAATTAAAATGAAATCATTGGAATTCATAAAATGAATAATTCGGAAGACTCAGACACAAGGGCTCATGATATCTGACAGAAATTCCAAAGTTCAAAATCATCAGGGACTACAACTGAATATTATTCAAAAGTGATATATTGAAAATGTAATTGCACAAAACGGCTCCGTGGATGAATGGACAAATCAGTCCACAGATTCCTATCAAGATGCAAAAGATCAATTTTGGTCCAATCATGACAGTGCAGGTCATAGCGTAAGCTACCGGCAACGTGGCATTAGACACATACTCATGTATAAACAAACATATTATAAATGTAAAATAATACATACACTAATTTATAAATGTAAGAAATTGTATACACAACCTTGCATCATGTCATCATAGTATTGTACATATGTCAACCAACAAATGAACAACATGACGTCTAATGGAACAGGTACATATGTTGATGTCTGAAATCTGATCTGAACACTACTACAACAAGTCAGAACTTTTGAACAGAATGGACTATAATTACCAAACTTTACTCAACACATGCCCCTAGAATACAGCTCCAAACTCCATGGTTTCCTTGGCAATTGCCCTAACAATAACAATACAGCACCAAGGTCAGTTATTGATGGACATCGTAACAGAAAGCATAATCAGGTTTCAATTTCACCATCCACAGCAAATTGGACCCTGTACCGCAATAACTTAATAAAGTTATCCCACCGCAATAACTTAAGATAAGCATAAAGGATTAAACTAAAGATATGAACAAAGATAAGTTTAAGGTTATCCCACCGCAATAACTTAATAAAGTTAAATAATGTCATCATCAGAATAGAGTTTATTTTCACTCACAGACTAAATAGACCGTGTCCAAAGGTGTCCTAAGATATTGTGGAAGTGTTCATCACATGATGACCTCAATTTTTTTAAAAACATATAAAGAAATCGAAACCAAAAAAAATCAGAAATGTTACATAAAATCTAAAAGATTCAGCTATAAGTTTAGCATCACGGGAGTTACAAAATCTCTCAGTCCAAGTGTTGGAATGCAAAATTTTACTTCATCCTTATCTATATTTCAAACACAATAATAAATAAGAAATAATTAAACAGAAACGCAAAACAAGTGGAATTGGATAAATTGGAGACTCAGGTGGCAATTAAAGTTATTGGTTCGATTCTGCCAGCCAGATTTCCTCAACAGTAGTCAGAAGAGGGAGCTTTGTGTCCTCATTGCATCCAATTTTTCCCAAAAAAAATCAGCAAAATCAAAATTTACAAACAAATATGTAATATATAAAGAGTGAATGCTCAGTTCAGCGGGATAATCGACATGCATGCGACAATCTCCTGAGAGAAAGGCCTGCAATACGGTCTGTTGAGCTTGAATTTTCGAAGTCGTCACAGCAACCCACTCTACCAAATTATTCCAATCATAAAACAGAAGAAAATGAGATAAATCAAGAACATGAAATGTAGCAGGAGACAGGTAACACGATAGTACTGAAAGATCCATCGTGCTGTTATTGACTGACACGTTTGATCTATGCTTTGGAAACTTGAACATCTCTCACTAGTTTAGAGAAAGCGTTCACCATAATAAAGCAACAACAAATGAAAAAACGAATTTTGAAATTTCTGTGGTGTTTCCGGGATCTAATGGCATTGCGTATCCATTGATCAGGATTGGCCACTGTGTTCTAATATGGCGTCCAAGCCATTATATCTAGAGGAACTGAAAATCCAACAGAATTGGTAAAAGGACGCAACAAAATACAGAAATCATATTTAGAAACCAAAATTGAAAACCAGTAACAATAATTATGACAATGCTCAGTGGAAGGAGAAGTCGTTTTTTGATTAGGCTCACGGAAGTAAATTCCACTGCCCTCAACACCCTACGGTGCTTCAACTCATCATAGCAAAAGAAATATTAGAAAGTATTGAAATTGATTAGTAAAGGCTTCAGTGTGTGTAACAATCAGATCATTTGATTATATAATAATCTCACTGAAATCCGCTAAGATAAAGAATTTATCATCATAAGCCATGAATCAATAAATAAAACTCAAATATACGAGAACAGATTCGAATAAAATAGAAAATTTGTGCTCAGACAGCCAAGGGTTTGTCTTCAAATACAAGATCAGAAACTCTAGTCCACAATAATTTTCTTCCTCACCGCACAAATTACAAAACGAACAGAAAACAATTAAATAGCGAAATAATTTTGAAGGTTCAAAAACAATTTGGAGAAGCCTCAGACAGCCAATTCACATCAGATTGATTTGAGTTCAGACGGTAATTCCATATTTTATAATCATCACAGGCACCAAACAAGTAATTCAAAATGTAATACTGAATATGTAATTGCACAAAACGGCTCCGTGAATGAACAGAAAAATCAGTACACAGATTCCTATCAGGATGCAAAAAATCGATTTAGGTCCAATCATGACACTGCAGGTCATAGCTTAAGCTACCGGCAACGTGGCATTAGACCAAATTAACCACAGAATATAGAAATCTAAGTGAGAAACCTCAGACTACCGTTTAAATCAATAAAATTGGGAGATGCATAATGGTAGAGAAAAGCCTTCACTGTATAAAGCTTTGGAAACAAGTAGATCTAACACCGGTTTAGAGAAATACCTTCACTGTATAAAGCAACAAAAGATGCAAGGAAGAGAATTTTTGTGGTGTTTCTGAGAAATAATGGACATCGAAAGTCCATTGATCAGAGGACAGCCACATTGTTCTAAAATGGCACCAAGCCATGACAACTGGAAGAAATGACTACCCAACAGAATTGGAAAAAGGACACGACTGAAAACAACCTGAAGTTTGGTTGAATAAGAAATATATTATTATTACAAGAATGCAGTTTTTTATTAGACTAACGGTGATAAATTACACTGCCCTCCACACCCCTACAGTGCTTAAATCTCATGATTCTCATCATCACAACAGACATTAAAACATTAACGTTAATAATCAAAGAAGGCTTCAGTGTGTGTAACAACCTGATCAATGATTATTATATAATCTCACTGAAATCCGCTAAGATAATTAGTTTATCATCATAAGCCTTGCATCAATATAAATTCCATATAACCAAAACATATTTCAAGAGAACTCTTGAACTCTGCTCAGACATATAAGAGTTTGTCTTCAAATGCAAGATCAGAAAATCAAGTAGAACAGAGATTGCATGTTCTATGATCATCTGGGAGCAAAAGTGATTCCATGTTCTATAATAACCGTGGACAACGTAATATAATTCCCAAGTATGATACTGCAAATGAAATTGCACGAAACGGCTTCATGAATGAATGAACAAATCAGTCCACAGATTCCTATCAAGATGCAAAACATCTGTTTTAGTCCAATCATGACACTGCAGGTTATAGCTTAAGCTACCGGCATCATGGCATCAGACACATACTACTCATTTTTCATTAATTAATCATTTCTGGACACAATTAACAAGCTATATTACACTTTCCTCACTACCAACATAAGGTCCTCTAAAGCTAGCAGACTTCAAAACAAGAAATGATAATAATCATAATAGGCCTTCTGATCGTGTAGTAACAAACATACAACAATCAATAAAAATCAATTTAACAAAAGAGATTTGAAGAGAATAAAAGAAATTGTGCAGACAGCCAAGGGTTGGTCTTCAAATGCAAGATCAGAACCTGTAGTCCACGACATTTTGCTTCCTCAATGTACACAGTAAAAAGAATTCAACAGAAAAATGGAATATAATCTATGAATTATATGATACAAGAACTAATTTGGGAAGGCTCAAACACCACTGGTATTGATTTCTGACAGAAATTATTGAGAATGTAATTGCACAAAACGGCTCCGTGGACGAATAGACAAATCAGAACACAGATTCCTATCAAGATGCAAAAAATCATTTTTTTGTCCAATCATGACACTGCAGGTCATAGCTTAAGCTACCGGCAACGTGGCATTAGACACATACTCATGTTCCAACAAACAAACAAATTATAAATGTAATAAAATACATACACAATTTATAAATGTGTCAAATTGTATACATACAAACTGGATAGTGTCATATGTACATATGTCAACTGCCGCACTACATGATGACAAATGTAATAGGTACATATGTTTGCCGGCTGAAGTAACACTCCTACGGGTCTACAAAAAAGAAGTCAACCTTTCAACATAACTGTAATTATCAAACTTTACTGATGCCCATAGAACACAGCTCCAAAATCCAAGGTTCGATAAGCAATAGCCATAACAATACAGAGCCAGTTTCGCTGTTGAAGGACATCGTATCAGAAAGCATATGAAACCGTATTTGAGGTTCATGAACAGAATCCAATTCGACAATCCACCCGCAAATTGAACACTGTAACAAAAAAACCAACCAGGATTAAACTAAAGATATGGACAGAAAGGTTTCAGATATCTCACCGCAATAACAAAATAAATTAAAATACTGTCATCATCAGAATAGAGTTTATTTTCACTCACAGCCTAGATAGACCGTGTCCAAAGGTGTCCTAAGATATTGTGAAAGTGTTCATCACGTGATGACTTCAAAAAATTTAAAAAAAATATATAAAAAAATCGAAACCAAAAGTTATAAATGTTTCATAAAAACTAAAAGATTCAGCTGCAAAGTTTAGCATCACAGGAGATACAAAATCTCTCAGTCCAAGTGTTGGAATGCAAAATTTTACTTCATCCTTATCCATATTTCAAAACGCATATACATAAGCAAAGATTAAACAGAAACGCAAAACAAATTTAATTGGGTAAATTGGAGACTCAGGTGGCAATTAAATATATTGGTTCGATTCTGCCAGCCAGATTTCCTCAACAGTAGTCAGAAGAGGGAGCTTTGTGTCCTCATTGCATCCAATTTTTCCCAAAAAAAAATCAGCAAAATCAAAAATTTACAAACAAATATGTAATATATAAAGAGTGGATGCTCAGTTCAGCGGGATAATCGACATGCATGCGACAAACTCCTGAGAGAAAGGCCTGCAATACGGTCTGTTGAGCTTGAATTTTCGAAGTCGTCACAGCAATTCACTCTACCAAATAATTTCAATCCTAAAAAAGAATATAATGAGATAAATCAAGAACATGAAATGTAGCAGGAGACAGGTAACACGATAGTACTGAAAGATCCATCGTGCTGTTATTGACTGACACGTTTGATCTATGCTTTGGAAACTTGAACATCTCTCACTAGTTTAGAGAAAGCGTTCACCATAATAAAGCAACAACAAATGAAAAAACGAATTTTGAAATTTCTGTGGTGTTTCCGGGATCTAATGGCATTGCGTATCCATTGATCAGGATTGGCCACTGTGTTCTAATATGGCGTCCAAGCCATTATATCTAGAGGAACTGAAAATCCAACAGAATTGGTAAAAGGACGCAACAAAATACAGAAATCATATTTAGAAACCAAAATTGAAAACCAGTAACAATAATTATGACAATGCTCAGTGGAAGGAGAAGTCGTTTTTTGATTAGGCTCACGGAAGTAAATTCCACTGCCCTCAACACCCTACGGTGCTTCAACTCATCATAGCAAAAGAAATATTAGAAAGTATTGAAATTGATTAGTAAAGGCTTCAGTGTGTGTAACAATCAGATCATTTGATTATATAATAATCTCACTGAAATCCGCTAAGATAAAGAATTTATCATCATAAGCCATGAATCAATAAATAAAACTCAAATATACGAGAACAGATTCGAATAAAATAGAAAATTTGTGCTCAGACAGCCAAGGGTTTGTCTTCAAATACAAGATCAGAAACTCTAGTCCACAATAATTTTCTTCCTCACCGCACAAATTACAAAACGAACAGAAAACAATTAAATAGCGAAATAATTTTGAAGGTTCAAAAACAATTTGGAGAAGCCTCAGACAGCCAATTCACATCAGATTGATTTGAGTTCAGACGGTAATTCCATATTTTATAATCATCACAGGCACCAAACAAGTAATTCAAAATGTAATACTGAATATGTAATTGCACAAAACGGCTCCGTGAATGAACAGAAAAATCAGTACACAGATTCCTATCAGGATGCAAAAAATCGATTTAGGTCCAATCATGACACTGCAGGTCATAGCTTAAGCTACCGGCAACGTGGCATTAGACCAAATTAATCAGAAAGAAATAGAAGAAATATAATACAGAAACCTCAGAGTCCCGTTTCAAATCACACACGCAGCGAAGATCCGATCCAACAGACCCGCCCGAAGAGCAACTTCGGCACATAGACGATGATGAGCAACGGGGGAGGGGAAAGGTAGATCGGAACACTGCGTTTAAAAGTGTCATACGGCACTTCCTATTCTTGGGATTTCTTCCTCATTGGTGGAATTCAAATAAAGGATAGAAACGAGGGTGAGATCTAAAGTAAACGGGGCGGAGATAAGAAGATTGAAGTCGGAGTATTCTTTTCAATTACAGATACCTGTAAATGTTATGAAAACTCCGACTTCAATGATCTTGATACGCCCGTAGGCTGTGGAGGAGAGGGCCGAAGAGAAGTGATGATGAGGTGATGGAGAGATGGGTATAAAAAGGGCTTCAGCAGGAGAGTGAGGCGGCGGAAGCGGAATTTAGGTTTGTGCAGCTAGGGTTTATGGCGACCGAGTTTAAGGGTTGAGGGGATTTGGGGGAATTGTGGTTAATCCTTTCATTTCTCGTTTTACATGAAATAGTCCCAACAATTTGAAACATTACTAAATTATGCCTTTTTTTTTTTTTTGAAAACCGACTATTCATTCCATATACTCAAAAACATTCATGCGATTTATAAGGAACCCATGAGATACAAAATCACATCTAGAGCACACAAGATTCTTTCCAAATACCATACACCTATGATATGTGCTACCTACTTGCTCCAATATTTGGTGAAGACTTGAAACTTGACTTGATGCGCGGAGTAAGGAGCATGATCCAGCCCATATATGGTGGAAAGGAAGCATCTCCAGCAAAGTAGCATATACAAATTCCCAATGGTGCTCATAAGTTTAAATTTTACAATACGACCAAAAGATACTAGATTGAAGTTCATCTTTACATTCGAAAGCACAAAATCACTCAACATACTGAGGATATAGCAGACAGCCATGTTAATCAGTGTTAGCATGTTAGGTATTAGCAGACGGGGACAGTACACCCTTACCAAACTGTACCTGCACAAAAAAAATAGGGAAAAGCTGCCAGAGAACAATATAAAACTTTAGAGTCCAAAGGAAACTAGCCAGAAGATCATTGGAAGGGGGCTTGAGTCCTCTAGAGGAAACTAGCACCAAATTCCAACTACGCATACTAGCTAGCCAACATTCCTTATAAGACCTAAGAATAATACACTGAGCTATGGAAACTAAGGAGACCCATAGCAGAGAAGGGACATGAAGCTCTGTTAAGAATACAGACATGGCCAAATTCTGAGCTATGAGTACAGGAGAATGATTAGCCACAAAAGCAAGGGGACATTACACCCTATCAGAACCTGTAAAAGTAGACCAGGGAAGCAACTGATCATATAGAAAGAGCACACAAGCAAACAGGGGCTGTAACCAACAAGCTCAGCCAGTATACAGAAGCAAATAGAGAAATAAAATAAAAGGTTGCTCATTGGAAGGGGACTGCAAGTTTGATAAAACAACCAGTACCAAAACCCAACTACTCACTCCTTTTATCCAACATTCCATGCTAGCTCTAAGATACCAACTCAACAGGTTAGTTACACAGGGGAACTCAATACAAGGAGGGACATAATCTCCTATTTCTAGGAAGATCAAGGCCAAAACATTAGTACAGAGTTTGGAAATACAGAACATCAGGCAACCAGAACACCAACAGAGAGAAAGGAGAAAAAATTTCCAACCAGAACACCAGAGAGATGGGAGAAGAAGACCGGCCCTCAGATTAGAAATCATCATAGGGAGAAAGATACTTACCAGATACCACACCAGACAATAATCACATAAGAAATCACCATCAGAGTACAACTCATCCTTTGGTTTTTCTCAAGTAGGGAATTCCATGCTTATCAGTATAAGCAGTTCTTCTGACTGGAATAGGAATGTCTGCAGGCTCATACACTTGAGATCTTTTATGTTCCAGGGCATCAGTAGCCAACCAATATGCAGCTGCATTGCCCTCCCTGTACAAGTGAGAAAATTGAACAGTTAGGTTCTTACAGAGATGAAGTATTTTAGAGAGTAGGATGCTTACTGTCCAGTTCCATTGCTTAGCAGGATTTTGAATTAGAGAAAGGGCCATGATGACAACATTTTATACCCGTTTTTACCACTCTTTTTTCGCTAACATTAACGCGGGTTTGTCCCCATTCTAGTCTTGTTTTGTGTTGTTTTTGCATATT
>JAYMSL010004187.1:0-11424 GCA_036897195.1 Plantago coronopus | reverse complement strand
TTTATTCACAATGTATAACTTACCAAATAAACAAAATGTACTGATTGGGTGTATCAAATTGGATACTTTTCGTGAGTATTCCGGATACTTTTCGTGAGTATCCCGGATACTAGTGTTTGAATACTCTAATCCCGGATACTTTTCGTGAGTATTCCGAATATTCTGAGGCCCACAAAAGGGCAAATCAGATAATTTCATACAAATTTTAAACCTTGTCGTAGTCCTTCATTTATTTATGTTGGATGCAAAAATGAGTGTATCAAAATGAGCTCGTAGATCTCCCATAAAATGACTAATAGGTGATCAATATTGTTAGTCACCTGGAAATGCATTTTGACAAGGTAACAGGAGAGGGTATGGGCCAGGAGAAGAGACCCATTCTGGTGTTTTAATTCATGGTACTCACCCATTTGTCCATGTGATTATTTGTATGGAAGGACAATCATGTCATACTCAGGCTTCAGGATAGGATTTGTTTTCTCGCCCAAAATTTCCATTTTTGTTCTTAAATTATACTCCAATTCTTCAAGAAATATTTGCATATTCTTCATAATTTGCGTATTTCTTCGGAAGGACGATATATGACCAAACAAGAACGAATTGTTTGATACAATTGTTTGTAAGCTATGTTCAATTAACCTGAAAATTTATAAACTAAATAAACATGAACTAAACTATATAGTTGTATTGCGTATCTGAACTGAATTGAATGGACCTAAATTGAACACAACCTAAATAAGATAAATTGAAAATACCTAAATATAGAGTTTGTCAAATAAAGTCTTTGGTACTCTTCATCTCAAAAAGAAATAAAGTCTTTGGTACTCTTCATAATATTGATGAAAAAAAAAAAAAAGAAGAATACCCGGTAAAACCCACCAAAAGAACAGTTACAGGCTACTACAACCTATTAAAGTTATTTATATATTCAACTGAAAAAAGTGAACAAAATTAATCGAAACTGAATGTACCTGAATTGAAATGAATGTAACTGAATCAAGCAAATTATAATTTATAAATTAACATACTCTAATAATTTTAAGAAAGAAAGAAAAAATATGTAAACCATAACTATTTATTTTTCTCATATAAAATAGAACATGGTATACAAATACATACAACTACATACTACAACGAAAGGTAATAGCTGCACAGATAGATCTAACAGGGGCATGAAACACACCATGAACCAAGTATATAACCATGGTGTCTCAAAGCACAACAACAGAGCGCTATCAGCAACACAAAATTGCAGCTTGCCGATTTGAGATCATCCCGATATCTCTGTAGTTTTATGTCATTACTTCATTAAACACTATCTACTCATTTACTCTATAGTCATGAATTATAGTCTATAGTAGTACTTGTTGAAGGACCATATTTAGTTGCTGTGCACATCTAGCTACAACGCCTCCCCTCCTGTAACACCACCAAACAACAACGCATTCAGTATAATACACACAAGGTTATGCAAGGCACGGATTTTATTTCATGATTGTCTCATTGGTTGTTTCCATAGTGATACATGAAGCCCGATAAGTTGTATCCTTCAAGTGAATCGAAACAGGTTGATAATGGTCAATGAGCAGAACAAAGGTTAGTTTTAGTTAGGGTGCTCACTTGACAAGTTCTGGAAGACACTTATGTACATTCTGAAGATGGGCAAAGCACTGTCTGCAGCATGCACGTCTACCAGGGAGAAAACAGTATGAGAACAAGCTGTATACATGTGGGGGATTAGGCAAAATATTGAAACTAGATTAAACTGAATTACCTCTCCTCTAGATGAAGATCAACTCCAACTGCTGGAGGAGCAGAAACAGTTGAACGAACAACCGTTCCAAACACAGCTACCAGCTTCAGAAGCATCTCCAGGGAAACAGTAGTATGCCTGCACATGAACCACAATCCACTTATGCATCTTGGACGTCTATTTAAAATTACTTCAGTGAGACAACTTTCCAAACAAATCCCCAAGTTCCTCAAATTTAGTTTTGTTCCTTTGTTTCTAGTGTTTAGATTCTCGAAATGCTAACACGGAACTTTGATCTGTGAATGCAACTATTTAAAAGAAAAGGTATTAGGCTTTTGGGTTCTCTCTATAATCTAAGAGTTCCAGAATACTTGAGACTGTTAGGAAGTAAATACTTCAAGATAAAGGAATATACCTTTCCGCTGTGCTCTCTAATAACCCTAAGAGCACGGGAAGTAAGCAGGAGAATAGGTCCAGAGTAATGATCTCCACTTTATCAATTAGAACACCAGCTACATCTGCTTGTACCTACACCAGGAAGAGAATCTTCAGCAAAAATACAGCTAGCAGTTCGCAGTAGCTCAATCATATTACGACGATGCAACAAATACTCACAGATCGGTCAGGCAACTTCTTCACGGCATTAATTGCACCTTTAAAATCATTCCGTTCCCAGAAGTGCCGCACTACCTGTGTGTTATATTCAAGAATATATTTAAAGGGAAGCCTTTCAAGCAATACCAGATTAGAGAAAAAGAAGATTACAGGTTTCACATAAGGAGGTGATGAACAAGAGAAATACCTGTAACTTTGTTAGTCGGGACTTATATGTACTCAATAGTGTATCATGGTTCTGCATCAGATTCTCAATGACATTACTATCGCCAGAAGGATGCTCTTCCCTCATAACTTGCTGGTCGCCTTTCTGTAGGAGATGCAAACAAATGAATTAGAGAGCAGACAACACCCTGTTTCTAATAGAAATAAATAGATAAATAGTGGAATGTCACATTTGGGTTTTTTATTCTATTCCAAAAAAACAAATTATTTGTTTATTTTGTTTCCCTCATTATATTGTTTCCCGTTTACCCTGTGGTGACTTGACCCCCCAACCTATTGGTTGGACGAGAAGTGTCTTACCAATGTTACATATAGCATTCTTCAACTTATCAGCATCAACTTATTTTTAACTATGTCAAGGTTTTCTTCTAAAAAGACAGAACATCGGGTCATCAGGACAAGTAACTTTATTCCTTGAAGAGCCTAAGAGGAAGACAAACAACTTCAGGTGATTACAAGCTACAGAAAATCAACAAAGTACACGAAGAGAGACATTCAACTCTATATACGAATTCCGACCAGGTGCAATAGACTTTATGTAGTAAAGAAAAAGATAGCAGAATTTTAAAATGGAGTATACAAGCAGTACATTGTCCCCTATTACTCCCAAACCTTCCTGCCACAGCATAGGGCCTCTTTTAGAATGCTTTCTTGGGAGAAAAGAATATATAATTTCATTGGGCGACTCAAGACGAATCTTTTCCAAACTGAAGTAGAATTTATATAACGACAACCATAGGGAATTATTGAATGATACAATACTGGTGGTATAGAAGAGAAAGACTCGGGTTCTATAGTCAACTCTATAAATAATAATGCAAGAATAAGTGTATACGAAACATATCAGGCAGTGAAACGAAACACCTGAATACAAGATAAATGGTACCAGCGATGGCACATATAGACTTCATCTTTAACAAGGTCATATTATACTATGTGCCACATTTCAAATAATCAACAGGGAAAAGAACTACTAAGTTCGGCTAGTTTTATATCATAACTGAAAAACACTCCAGCCACGAAGTATCACAAAAATTTAAGCTGGGTTCTACCTGAGATGAAGTTCTTTGTATAGGCTCAGCAGTCAAGCAAGAACGAACAGGCTGATCAACCGTGCGCGGAACAAGAGGCTCATCAATCCAGTGGAAAGGTGAGGGCTCAACAGTCCTGCGAGAGGCCATTAGAACAGCACTCGCGCGAGAAGCTGGGGGGTCAGCAGCTATGCGAGATGTTGCAGGATTAGCAGTTCGACGAGAGGCCACAGGCTCAGCACTCACACGAGACACCACCGGCTCAGTAATCACGCGAGACATTACAGGCTCAGCAGTCACGCGAGAAGCCCGGGAATCAGCAGTCATGCGAGACATTGCAGGATGAGCAGTTGTGCGAGATGCCACAGGCTCAGCACTCACGCGAGACACCACAGGTTCCTCAATCACACGAGACACCACAGGCTCACCAATCACATGAGACACGGTAGGTTCAGCAGTGACATCAGAAGCCCCAGCTGGTGTGTCAGTCTCATTAACATCAGGTGTTTCCCTTCTTTCAAATCTCTCAACCAAAGAACGTGTTCTTCCATGCACAACAGCGACTGCGACATGTAAAGGACATTAGAAGTCTATTAGAGTTCATGCATGTCCTTTTCGTTAGATAATAATGTTAATGTCTAACCTCCATTGACAACTCTAACAGGTTTCGCCACTTTACTGGAACTCAAAGACTGATCTCCTGTGATTGTATAGCAACACCGTTGAAAAAAAAAATCAGAATAGTAATAATATGCAAAGACTATCCTTCAGAATTTATAACATTCATAAGAAATAGTTTGTATTTTGAAGGTTAATTTCTTAAACACGAGTAGCTGATAACGTTTAGAATCGAGAGGTCTTATAGAAGCATATAACACCAACGTTATGCTAAACACGGGCTCAGAGGAGAGAAGATTCAAAACCTGCTATACTTGTTGCAGTTGTTGGTAATGGAGTTCTATCAGTCTTCTCCACTGCCGTCTTGATACTTGATTGCTTCTCCCGAGACGATTCCTTAGTATTTTCATCACCAACAATCCTGCTATGGAAGTTTGCATCCTTTGTACGGGCTAAAGAACTTTTTAAATTTTCAGAAGGCACAGATTCTAGGGACACTGAGAGTCTCGCCATATCAAATCGGTTATCTGACAGCCTCCTTGCCTGAGACTTAGCAGACACACCACCACTCGTCCTAGTGGCAGGAGCAAGAGAATTCCTTCTAGACCCAACTGTATCTCTCCCAGTGGGACCATCACGAGGAACAATGCTAGGCATAACAAGAGATCTATTACTAGACGATACATTACTCTTTGTTGTCGGACCCCGTTTGTGAGTCCCGCTCGTGCTCATCTCTTTGGAATCTGATGAAAGTGCACCTTTAGGAGCATCAACAGGATCAATTGTCTTTGGAGTAATAGAATTTGAGCGTCTGAGTGCAGCCTTAGGAGCATCAACTGGATCAACTTTCTTTGGAGTGATTGGATTTACGCCTGCAGCTTCAGAACGGAGAAACAGCCGTTATTTTCAAGAAGTTTAAGTGAGTGTTTGCAAATGATTTATGAAAACCGATTTTAACTTCTTCTACCAGAAACAGAATTTGAGATTTTGACCATCAAAAAAAAAAAATTGAGATTTTGCAAGAAACAGCTTCTCTTACTAACCAGCTTAATAAGCTAAAAATCTTTTGTTTTGAAAACTGATCCGCACATCACGTTTTATAAAATCACTTTCAAATAATCCATGACAATTGGAAACAGTCAATAATAAAACTAGAAGATTACGAGATAAGTAAAAGGCAAAAAACGGGGAAAAGAACTCACTGTCGACATATATAGTTTTGATGTCCTTAGAATCACTGTCTGGCGTAGCAGGCCTTGGATTTGGCTTTGACTTCTCTTGGCTTTCCTCCTCCAAAAGACTTCCCTGACTAGCACTCTTCTGTACTCGCTGTCCAAGTTGCTCCGTAGCCACTCTTGAGCCATTTCGGTCCATAAGCTAAAAAATAATATCCAAATGATCAAAACCGATTACAACATTGAACAAGCCAGAAGCCAAAAACCAAAGAAAAATAAGAGTTACCGAAATATCTGCCACCCAAATGGCAACTGAGTTTTCATAATATGCACCCCCTAAAAGCTTCCCATCATGAACACAAAGATCGCCAAGCGTTGACCATCCCATGTCAACTGAATCATGGCAGATTACAGGCTCCCACGAGTAAACCTATAATTGGAGATAGAGATGTCAGGAGACTGAAGGGTCTTGGGAAAGACCAGAGAATAGAAAATAAAGCTCCATGAACAAACCTTTAAGCTGTCATCAAAACCACAAAAAAGAGATCTTCCATCAGGATGGAAAGTGATTGACCGCACTCCTGAAGACTGGCGGATGACAAGACAAAACGAATTAGCATGCATCAATTCAACTTCTAGGGAAGGAACAAAAAATAAAGATCAAGTTCAGTTTCCTCCGCTTGCATTCATAGTTTGATTTGATAGAACTTTCAGGATAGCAGATTTGGGAGTTCTATGAGTTCGAGAATACTGAAACCAGTGCCTAATGCATAAACTGACAATATGAACTACCTCACGTCTGCCAGATCCAATCATCTCAAATGTCTCCAGGTCCCAAAATTTAACAGTTTTGTCAGCTGAACCTAGAAAACATTAGAATATACAAGCAGATTTAGCAAACTAAGCAGTTAACAGAGAACAGTCACATAAATCAAGTATAGACTCACCTGTTGCAAGAAGAAACTCAAGTGGATGAAATTCAATTGCCCGGACATGTCCTTCATGAAACTTGAAATCGTGCAAAAGCTTTCCTGCCGTGAGGTCCCACACCTGTACCATAAGATAGACATCAGGCCAACAGAGACACACAAGACACTTCTAAGATTAACTTCCATAAAATTTTGAAACAGTACCTTCACAACATTATCAAAGCCACCTGAGACTACCCAGCGGCCATCAGGGGAGAATCTTATAGTACTTATCCCACGAGTATGACCTTTATAGGTGTGGATGCATCCTTTCTTTCTAATATCCCATATCTTCAAATTTGTGTCCATCGAACCAGATGCAAAAAACTCACCAAATGGATGGAACTCAACAGCAGTGCAATAAGATCTGTGTCCTGTAAGGGTGCGGACCACTGCAACCCAGGAATATTGATAGAATTAGGAGTAATGTCACAAGTCATTTGGGGAAAGGATGATCTGACAATTTAGACAGAGACCTATTCACTTAATGAGTAGTTCTCTTAGCAATTCAGTTATATTGAAGTTCACATCTAACAAACTGCTTTCTGACCTTAAAATTGAATTCCAACACCAATCTATGTACTTAGAACATAATGAGAAAGAGACACTTACATTTTGTTTCTTCCAAATCCCACAATTTTATGGCACCTGAAGAAGATCCAGCTATGACCAAAACTTCTGAAGAATCAAAAGCTGCAGACTCAACTGGACTTGTATGGCCGCACAGGCTCTGCACAAACAGCACCTCCATTCAGTTCCTAAGTATGGCAAACACTAAGAAATGACAAACATACATTTCTAACTCTGGACCGTAAGCTTCAAAAATATTTCACATTTACTTCCGGAACTGCCTAAAATTGCAGTTCAGAAGATATAAGAGTGTTTCACGACTCATCAATAATAGACTAATTCTTTCTAAGAAACATTAGGATTGTTTGTTCTCTGTAATAAACATGTATAACAATTCGTAAACTTTGAAATGTACTTTGGTAAGTGTCGGGATGGCGTCCATAGTATAAGTAGTGCCAAAATAATATTTACAATTTTCATACATTGCAGAGGATTAAGCAACGCAAATGCCCAATATTATAATCCGTGCTTGGCCACATAAATACAAGATGAACATCTTTAAATGTAACAGAATTAAGAGACTAAAAATGTATGATGAATCTTCAGTGAAAAATACAGTAATGAACTCATGGTTAGCATTTATACTATAATGAACAAGTTGCGCAAGTATTTTTCAAATTATCTGGTTCTTCTCGAAGGCTACAACCAAACTTGCACATACGGCAAGTATTTATACATTATACACATACAAAAAAATAATCTAATTATGTGTTCTATGCCTACTATGGGCCATGGCTAGGAATTTATATATGCAAGTATAGAAGAGAAACATTACAATAGCTCAACTCATTCCATAAAGTCGTCGCTAGATTTACGTAAAATCTCAAGTGGCATAAAATGTTACTTTGTTTGCATCAGTACACTAAAAGTAAGATTTCATTGTAATATATGATAATCATTCAATACAACGTGGCAGCAAATGGACGCTCGCTTTTGGCACATTCGAAGAAGTAACAAAAACCCGAAAAGCTAATGTTAAATATCTAGGAACAAACCATTAGAGATGTGGGCTTTCCAACGGACCAAAGATTCACTTTTTGATCATCTCCCCCTGTAATAAACGAGCGGCAATTCTTTTTCCCGAAGGTCAAACAATTCACATTTCCCGCGTGTGCCACAAATTCCTCTGAGCAGTTTATAGTCAAGAACAACAATTCACCACAAACATAATGCAACTTAACAGGCATAACAAACTTCAAGGATTTACAATCCATTTGTTTCTTGATCCTATGATCCTATTCCAGCAGAGACCAAAACATAAGCATATCAATAAATAAATCCAAACAAGCAAAGGTTGGGAGAAATCTTCTGCCAATCATTAACAACTCAGAAACTCGAACCAAAATTGAGCTTAGGAAACCTATCACACTCATTTCATCAACTCTAATGAAGCAGAAACAACTCCATTTTACTTAAATCATATGCCCCAGTAATACAACTAGAGTGGAGAAGGGCAAAAGTCTAAAGACATCATCAGTTCACAGCCTCCTTTACCAATTTCCTACGCTCAAAACAACAAAAGCAACACAAATTCACAAGCTAAGTACTCCAAAAACTAACTCAAACCCACAAAAAAAAACCTCCACCCCACGAAAATCAAGCTCACCGACAAACACATTTCACAAATCAATTTGAATCACACAGACATATTCACCCAATCACACTCCAAGAAATCCAATCCAACCCACAGAAGAAAAAAAAGGATACGCAATTTATAGCCCTTCTTCGCCGCCATTTCCACACCAATGCCGGAAACAACACCACCGGAAAAGACGCCGTGGCCGGAAAATCGAATTCCACTGTGTATATGTCAAGCGAAACACAGATGCGAATTCCAACTGTTGGCACAAGAAGTAAATCTAGAAGAAAAGCTAAGAATAAGAGTAAATTGTATGTGATGGCAATCGGAAAAAAAAACCAAACTTTGGCAGAACGGAAACGATTCAAGTCAAGAAAAGGGAAAAAGAAAGGAAAAAGAGAAGAAAATGATAATAAAACATTCAACTTTGGCTTTATATATGGTATCAGTGTGTACTCTGTATCGTAAGAATTGGATTAAATACTAATTATTTTACTGCAAAAAGATTGATACCCATGATTGCTCAGCAGTAAATACCATTAATTCTCAGTGGTTTTGGAATCAAGCTTCATCACTGCCCTTGGATTTCTTCATAAACCTGACAGACAGACAAGGTGAATTTCCTTTTACAACGTCTCTAGATGATTAATTATTATCAAATCTTTCCATTTTAAGATTCCTTTACTCCTTTTTCTTGGTACCTAATAACTTATTAGCCTTCCATTCAGTTCAAATCGATTCTTTTAAATACAGATATAACTTATGTGTTAGATAAAAATACGATGCGATAGAATAGAATTACTTAAAACGGACGAAAATAGATTACATAGTGAAGTGGTTGAGATCGATGAAGTGAAGTTCGATTTTATTTAATTGATTTCAGTTGTGGAGAAGTTAAGGTGTCGATAAGTTTTGTTTGGTGAGTTCTTTTTCTTGTGATTGACTTGTAGAGACGTTGCAACCACCAACAATGTGTAAGTTATGGCTTTGAACTATAGTGGCTATGAGTTGTTTGTTTCTTTCTGCCTTTTGCTTTGTACTACTTGAGGTTCATAAACATAAACATAAAGTGATATATCTACATTGTATATATTGATAATGAACGTTTGAATACACTTGACTGATGTGTTCAATTCTAGGTAGATTATGCAGTCCAATCAAGTTTGTGGTGTGTGTGTTAGCAAACAAAACGTCTTGTATTTGAGCGGACACTAGACACATTGTTATGAGACCACGTATGCATTTCACTCCCGTATGCATTTCACTCCCATAACTATAGAGTCAAAATATAATCAACTAATGTCGTGAGGTAAATGGAATTGTAAATGTAAATGTGTAGTATTATAAGGTGATAGAGTAATTGCTATACGTGAACAGATTCTGCCTTTTTGCATAATATTGAGTATTTGAATTTATATATCTAGCCGTTGAACATTGTTTCAACGGACCTTTCTTTGTATGCTCGTCCGGTACGGATATAGAATTGTTATGGTTATGAATTGATGACCAAATTGTAATTTATATATTGGAAATAATGAAAATAAACTAGTGCTGGTCAACCATACTCCGTGAGATGAGAGGAAGACTTTAGGGTATTTGTTGAGCTTTCGATTAGTTAATTGTATGATTGGTACATTTATCCAATTAATTAACTGTTTTCTCAAGCATTTAAAACCATACTATGATTTCTTAAGTTGATAAGCTAACTATAATAGTAGTAGTACGTTTTATCTACCATCTTTAATTATGCCTAATTCTTTATCATTTTGCCGATTCGTTAACCAGTCGAAATAGAGTTGGTAGTGTAAATGATAATACTAACGGTTATAAATGAGCATTTATATACTCCCTTTCGGTGGGTAGCTCGGTCGTCCGTTCAAATTTTCAAATTCATATATTATATCAGGCATTCAAAAACTTCACATTCCACTTTGCTTACATCTCTAAATTATTGTCACAGCCCTTGCCTTCCACCTTCAGCTACACCCTTACTCTCCGTCCCCATTTTAACTTTTTGTTACCTCTTTTTACAGTTTAAAAAATGTAATTTTTACAATAATCAACTCAAATTCTCATTATTAAGTTCACTTTCCTCAGTAAAATAATAGTCACCAAATTTCTTCTATATTTTTGTTTTTGTAATCTATTTTTAATAATTTTAATGTAAAAGTGGACTCTAACTTGAAAACGGAATACATCAAATATTTTAGACAATATTGTTAAGTATTATATGGGCATGAATTGTACATACAATATCATCATTGTTATAATATTGTTTATCTGTATAGATTCAAAAGCTTATCCCCGGTGATTTTACTCAAACTGATTCTGGATCCATACGGCATGTTCAACCGATTAGGCCTCAAGACTTCAAATATTTTAGAACCCTGAATCCAATTAAAACCACGAGTCTATTTATGCAGCTAATTTATAAAGGATTTTGGTTCTAAAAATGTTAGAGGAGTTGCACTCTCACTTCAAGTAATTTTTGTTTTACGAAAATACAATTCTGAAAAACAATGAAAATATTACGTATGAAACTTCTTATCATCTATTATCTGAAATGAAACTAATTAAACTTTTTGCCTATACATTATTGATTATTGTATGTGAAACACTTTTCTAGTTTTCTAATACATTGTCATTGGGACCTATCCCGGGAGATTTGTGAGCATTTTAAATATGAATTGGGTATTGAACGTGGTCTTTTTAAAAAGATCATTTTTAATTGGTCTTTCCCAATTCTTTTTATCTAATAAAATAATTTTTCTTACAATAAAACATAACTCAGTTAGTAATACATTTCGCCTCCAATTAATAAGTCGGATTT
>JAYMSL010004186.1:0-11424 GCA_036897195.1 Plantago coronopus | reverse complement strand
ATACAAAATTTTCGCAAGATACCACCTTTTCAGAAGATTACAATACACGTTGATGTTGTTATCGAAAGACAGTCTCTTGCAAAAGGTTGTATTTTCTTCAGTCTTCATAGTCATATTTCACTTAAACAACCAACTATCACCTTAACATAACCATAACCTTATACAGTAGACAACGGAGCACAACTGAATTGATAAGACGATTCCCCTCAATTAATAAATCCAATTCCGCAATGATTTTGAGCAATGATTTTGATTCAAAATCATTACGGAATTGTAGGTTTCACGTGGGCTAATAATCTAAGGTAAGGAGGGCACATTAGGATTAAGTGTCTCTTTCAAGAGTATGATTATGCTGGGACCTGGATGAGTGATTAAATTAATACTTAATTAATGATAATTAGATTATAGACTAAGATTTGTTCCTAGAAACGATGCAAGCTCCAAACATAAATCAGGTCATTAGATTTATAATTATGTAACTATTATATTACTTTATGCAATATCTCCCGTGTTTAGGGGCCCAAAAACGCGTTTAATTACTTTTCTAAATCCTAATTACCTACCACTAACTTCAGCTTTTGTTTAAACTATTATTGAATCCAGCTAACTATCTACCAATATCACATGGTGAACTAGCTAGTAATTTTTAATCCTAGGTAAAATCCAACCTACTTATAAATTAATCAATACCCTTGACCTTCGATCTTGTTATAAATGACTAAGGTCAACACAGGAGCCGAACCATAAATGAAAGTAAGGAATGGCGAAAAAACTATTTCAGAAATTTGGGTGGAGCGAAATGCCAGCGTTTCGAAAGTTCAATATAAAAATTAAAAATACAAGAATTTCAACAATTAGAGTGGGACGAACCTCCCTCTCGCCAACCCCTGTCTCCGTCCTGGTCAAGGCATTTTACTCGTTGGATGTTATTTAATTCGCACAAAGACTTTCACATATATATTTGATTTTTAATTGTTATCCATATGCACTCAAGTTATATGAAAATATGTTTATTATCGTATATTACATTTTATCTCACTCATTCTTATCAGTGTAGAATGATTTAGGGGGAAGGGGAGGGTGGTGCAGAACATCCTGGAAGGCCCTCGGAGATTGGCTCAACTACCTCGATGCACTCAAGTTATTACAAGGGGCTCAATGATGAATCACCGCCATTCCAACAATAGTAGTTTAGCACTGACAAGATTAACCCTTTCCCTAATCCCTCATAGAAGTATCCTGCGAAGCGATTGCTCTGCAGCCTAATGAAAACCAAACACGTATTTGGGTCGAGATAAACCCTAACTTGCAAGACTATCACTCAAGAACAACAATCTCTTTCTGGCAACTCTCTGTAATCACCTAAGACCAATATTGCGAATATTCTCGATATCACATATCCTCATTCCTCTAAACCTTGAAATCGGCACTTCAAGGTTCCTTCTTAAACCATCAATGTCATACCTTGCTACATTACTCACAAAATCCGAATCACTTCTAACACCAATGCTGGTAAAACGGTCTAACCACCTTCCGAAAGACGAATTCAGGTGACATTGGCATTGAATGGGCAGAAATATAAACTGTACATGGTGGGAATGGCAATGCTAATAAAATAGTGGAAAACAGTTTGGACTTGTGCTGTTGCTGATCATCACTTCATGTAGTGTTTGTTTATGTCACTCACAAGTTAACATCAACAAGACACTTTAGTTTACATCATCATCAACTAAAACCAATTAAATAAAACAAGATGTTGCATGCAATAATATATTAAACTAGTGTTAATTAATTGCAGTATGATTTCATATTTTCAATTGTACTCCTTCCTCATTCATTGCTCATATCCAAAATTTCTCATTCTGTTATTTAGATGTACCTTAAATTTATACGCCGTGTTTGGCCAAGAGTTTGAACTGAACTGATCTGAAGTACAAATTTAAACTAACCAAAATTACACTGAACTGATCTGAATTGAACTCAACTGTACTTAAGTTGAAAAGAACAAAGCATAATGGAGTGTTTGACACTCGGTTAAGGAACTAGGTTAAGCCCCTAACACTATGATACAATAAAAAGCAGTTTTGACATTGATTTAAGCCCCCTTTTTGTCTCTTCAAAACTTCTATTACTATTCTTAGGTTAAGAAATCACGATAACTCTAAACCTTAACCGAGTACCAATCAGTCTGTAACGGTCTGAGTGGCCAAGCACTCTACTCTGTTAAGCCCAGCCTTAACACAGTTTATTGCCCATTTTTGTGTTTGGTCAAGCACTCTACTTGCACCCTTAACACATTTTTATTCTTCATATTTATTCCTTTCACACTCTTACACATATCTTACACCCTCTTACACATACCCCACAGTTCTCTCTCTTAAACACATACCCTACCTCTTACATCTTTATTACACATATCTTACACCCCTATAATATTTCGTACTAAAACCTACTAAACACCAACGCTTATCCAAACACAATTTTTTCATTCTCTACTACTCCCTCCGTCCCACAAAACATTACCCGTTAGGGTTGGCGCGTAGTTTAAGAAAATGAGTTAAAGTAATGGAAGAAAAATGAAAAAGTAAGTGGGGTAGGTTACTTTTTGAGAATGTATGGTGATAAAGAAGTGTATTGATTTTAAAATAATATTTTAGTGTGTGGGGTAACTTCCTTATTTGGTAATGGGTAAAGTTTTGTGGGACGTCCGAAAATGGAAATTGGGTAAAGTTTTGTGGGACGGAGGGAGTAACAATTATTTCAATATTCATCTTATAACTAATACTCTTTTCTCTACTAGCCAACTCTTGGCCACTCAGTCCGTAAATCTTTTCATTTTCATTTTATATGTATACTACATACACTCACAATAATTTACATATTAAAAATAACACACTCCGATATATTATTCAAAATCAATACTCTCTTATTAAGTTAAATGTAAAGTCAATTGAGAAGATTCCGACGAAACTGACATATAGTAAGAGTGAAAAGATAGTAAAAGATGGACTTTGTAGGTGATGCAGCATTAATGAAGAGTGATTGAAACTTTATTATGTTATGGAGTGGACAAATGACAATTATTCGAAAGATAATGTTCGAGTTTCCGGAGGTCACTTTTTGGGACGACCCACTTGAAGTTGAACACATGAACATGTTCCGTCATTTGTTTCCTCCTATTGTCCTTTGTCTTCGAGCCAACCTTTTTCATTTTCCCTTTTGTCCGATTCACTTGCACCTTAATATTAACATTATTCTGTTCTTTTGCAACTTGTAGACTAGATTTGTACACAACAAGACGGTGGAACTTGGGAGTTATAAGTAGGACGGATCTGAGATTTTGAGGTCCTGTGCGAAAATTTAAATTTGGTTCCAAAAAACTAAAAGTTATTGATAGGAAAAGGAAAAAAAATGACATCAAGTATTGGACTCAAGACCTTATATATGTTATAAATTGACACAACTACTGGAAGAAATAGTAATTGATATGAAATATTGCATAGAAAACATAGATATATGTAGTCACATATTGAAATTGGGGGCCCCAAAAATTTGGAGGCCCTGTGCGGTCAGGCGCCTCGAACCCCCTCAGCGCCGCCCTATAAGAGTGGTCGAATGATAAGGATGATGGAATAGCAAAGGGTCGGGATTCGAATCCTAACGGAAGTGTTACGTACAGTGCGTAGGAGTAATGTAAGAGTATGAATAGAGTCAGTCAGTCAGTCAGTTGTGTACTCGGCCCATATGAACATAAACCATCTCCGAAGTGAAAATGTTTATTACTGTAGCGATGATGAATTACTAGAGGTTAAAAAGATTAATTGGTGGATAAAATGTGCAGATCGACAAGTATCCCAACTAATTTTCGTTAGGTAGTTTGTCTTTAGTCAGCTTTTATTCTCCAGTTTTAATGCATGCTACCCCGATTCTTCATTTACTCTATTTACCTATCTAATTTCACCTTACTATCATATGTCGGTGGCATAATTTTTTTAGTTACATTCCAATTCGGGAATCGAACTATTTTGATTCGGGAATCGAACTACGACATGAGAAATAATGCGAGAAATTATATTTGTTTTGTTATGCCTAGCTAGCTCTATATACATGGCCGAATCAAGGAGGTTAAGTGTTCATTTAGCTAAATTTACATATTTGCGATTTTGTGTAGTATTACAACATTACAATAAATGACTAAATTCGCACATGTTTAATGCTCGAACTTGTAAAATTGAGATGGATCGGTGTGGAACTCATTCATTTTATAAATACTTGTAGGATCTAATCTAAATACGTAATACTTTCATTTTCACTTGTTCAACCTCTCCAAAGTAACTTTGTTTAGCTTTTCTTATCATCCTAAATTACTGAAATAACTTAAATTCTTTGAAATCTCATATGCTAACATGTAAATCTCATTCGAAATTTCATCTACAATATGTCACGTTCATATGTGAAATTTGCATATTTCACAATACAATTCAACAACATGTACGCATGCTCTTTCCTTTTTTACTTTAAATCCACTTCCATTCAATTCAGTTCAGAAATTTTCAATTAAATCAAGTTGAGCTCGATATACTTTACTGTTACCATTTAACCACCTGAAAAAGTAAAAGAGATGAATGAAATGAAATGAAATGGTTGTGTAATTATATATTGGTGTATGGAAAGGGATGCATGAAATAGTTGGTGGAAATTAATTAATGGGGTTTTGAAATGAATGCATGCATGAGAGCTTTAGAAGTACTGTAAGTATCATTAATTTAATTGGTATTGGATTGCATGTGAAAAGCGTAATTAGCATGCATGTTTGTTGATATGTCGCACGTACATATATACACTTGCAATTTCTATGTTGATTTTTGATTGACTAGTATTATTGGCACGCGAATACTCGCGTTCTCATTTTATTTATATGATGAAGTTACGTATTTTTCAATATTTATGTAGTTTAATATTTATATGATTTTTAATTTTATTTTTGATATTTTCATAAATATTTCTTTTGTATCAATTTTAATAAACACAACTTTTGATCTAATAACTACATTGTATAACTATTTTTAAAGTTAAAATAGGGGAATTAATCAAAATCAACTTTTGATATTATAACTATCGTGAAGTATTTTTATTTTAGATAAGTAGTACTCTAAAATAAGTGATAGTAAAAAGATTAGAAAATTGGTATCCAAACTCCAAATGTGTTTAATTTTTAGATAGCTAGTAAGATATGCTAATGAGAGATATAAGAGAGAAGAGATTAGAGAAAGTCAAAATTAGTTGGATGGTCAAAATAAGGAAAATTGTGTCCCAACTCATTTCAATGTGTTTGATTTTAAATAGTAAGAGATAATAATAATATGAGAGATATATAAAGGAAGAGATTAGAGAAAGTCAAAATTATAGATGGTCAAAATTAGGAAAATGGTGTCCCAACTCCTTTTAATGTGTTTGCTTTTAGATAGTAAGAGATACTAATATGAGAGATGTAAGAGAAGAGATTAGAGAAAGTCAAAATTAATTAGATGGTCAAAATTAGAAAAATGGTGTCCCAACTCCTTTCAGTGTGTTTGCTTTTAGATAGTAAGAGATACTAATATGAGAGATGTAAGAGAAGAGATTAGAGAAAGTCAAAATTAATTAGATGGTCAAAATTAAGAAAATGGTGTCCCAACTCCTTTCTATGTGTTTGCTTTTAGATAGTAAGAGATTTTGAGACTAGACTAGTGGATAATGGTATGTGGAATTGATGGTAATTACTTGAGTATGGGTGGATTACGACATTTGACCACATCAGAGTTTGTTAGGGGGAGTAATTATGAGATGTTGCATGTCGATTTTTAGATTGTATCGGAGAGTAAAAAAATGGTACTTCTATATGGAGTTGATGATCATTACTCGCAGTGTCTCATTACAGATTTTGAGCACACGCTTAGGATAAGGTTAGTATTTGTATGTGAGAGTACGGAGGGGTATGAATCAGATTTTGAGCACACGCTTAGGATAAGGTTAGTATTTGTATGTGAGAGTACGGAGGGGTATTGCGTAGTAGATATTTTGAGATTTTATTGTGTAATTTATTTCATGTGTAGTTATATTTCAAGTACGAATGTTGACTGAATTTTGAAATGACGATAGAATGAAAATGTATTTTACAAGTTTACATTATTGAAAGTATTTTCATACATATTTACTTGGGCACCCGTCCTTTGATAGTTAGATGAAAAAACAATTCATTTGTACTTTTTTCACATAGAAATATACGTTTTAATTGTTGCTGGACCTTGTGTACAACTAATATTTAATATGGGAAGATAGGGGTTTTCACGCTCTAAATAATGTGTGGGATCCATGTGAGACCCTCTTATATTTTAACGACAAACAAATATATTTCACAAAATCCTGAGAAACGTGATTCTAAGTGCAAAAGGATTGCACCCGGATTACAGTAATACGAATAACGTCTAAACCCAAATACCAATACAAGGAAACATACGAGTCACAGTGGCTCTCATGTAATCTAAATGGATAAAAATCTAGACATCCAGTCTTTTAGCATATTTGACCTCAAGAAAAGTGAAGTACTGGTCAAGAATTATGGGATATAAGTCTGCAATTCGTCTCCAGTCAGGATCTAAAATGAGAGATACCGACGAACAATGCTTCTAGGGAGAGTTCGTGCCCGGTCGGTGAGATCCCTACATTTAATGTCAGAGATTGAATTGGTGGGTGTATACAATCTAAAAACTTGTAACTTTAGATTTAACGTGTTAAAAAAGAGTATGTGGAACTAAATAACGATTGTTCGTAGGGGCGAAATTACAAATTGTTATCACATCTTTAGAGTAGAAGAGTGAAAATTCTATGGGAGAGTAGTTATGATTGAAGATGTTGCTTGTCAAAGCTTGAAATTATCGCGTGCAATTTATATGCTCTTATTAGTTATTACAAGAATACGAGTTTTGATTGAATTCAGAAATGAGAATAGAATGAAAACAACTAATTAACACTATTCATGTTTATTTCAAAGCGTATTACTTTATTCACCAATCTATGCCAATTAGAAGCAAAACCACCTTACTTATACTTGTCGCGTAAAAACTAAAGGTTCAGTCTTTTTTTACTATTGAACGAAGCTTTCGTATACATGAAATCTGAAATACTAAAAAAAAACGTACTCATTAATACACTATCTAATACCATGTTTGAGTTCATTTGTGTGGGAGTTGTATCATTTTTATGGAATTCATTTTTCACTATGGGACATTCATGAAAGTGCTCTATGTTCATTTAGTATTTAATTTAATTTATTCCCTTTGATGATAAATTCAAATAAAACAATCTGATAGAATCCAGAGTGAAGCCTGGACCATATCCAAATTAATGTTTGATTTATAATTACATGAACTATGAAGTGCACTTTGCCCCTCTCATCTCTGCCTCTGGAAAAGATATCAAACCATTTTTTGCATTTTGATTACCAGAGCGCAATACTAGCAATACCGATAAAAATGATAAGGTTACTTCAAGATAAACACGCTAAATAAAATAGAAAAGAGTTGCACGTTTTCTATATTTGTAACATTATGATCTTTTACGTCATACCCTAGATCGCTTCAATAACCGTCCCTAGGAATGACTTTGTCATACTTAAATTACCCGATGGCTATGTTGTGATAACTTTTGTAACGTCCTCACTTCTATTGAGTAATGATCCAACTCATTTGCAATCCGATCACAATGTGAACGTTTAAGAAAGACATTCGCATTTTTCAGATACTAACTCATTTGAGATACCTTCATTTACCAGTGGCATAGCTTTATTTAGTCCATCATTTTGGTTAGGAGTCACTTTTAACGAGTTAAGGTCCATTTACAAAATGGTATAGAAACTTAATAAAGAGTAAATCCGACATCACTTTTTATCCAAAAAGAGCATGAACGTTTTTAGCATAGGGCGCAAGAAAAATAGGAATTTTGATAATTTAAACACATTTGATAATTAAGGTAAAGTGATGTGTTCCAAGTAAGTGAAATGAGACATCACTTCTTAACTAAAAAGAGTATGAACTTTAGTGTAAAGCATAAGTAAAATTGGAAATAAAACACTATTTTGACGGTTTTAACACATTTGATAATCACGTAAAGCAATGTGTTCGAAGTAAAATCTAATATCACTTCTTAACTAAAAAGAGAATGAACTTTAATATATAGCGCAAGTAAAATAGGAAATAAACACTATTTTCACGATTTAAACACATTTAACAATATAGGTAAAATATTATGTTGGATACTCGATTACTCGCAAGATGTGATACTAAAGATAGTTCACACTGTAAGACCTCCGAATGACAAGTTTATGGAAAATAACAAACGAATCGTCAAATTCTTCATGACACATTTTTCTGTCCAAATTATTAAATATAATAATTGTACTGTTTTAAATATTTTTATTACTTTTGTTTGAAATTGGGTTTAGATTCACAATTCAACTGTCCTCGCCTGACACATGTTTGCATGCAACATGAGCGTTTGAAACTCGAGGCCTCCTCTGTGTGTGTTTCTGGCGTGCCGAATATTTTTAGTTGAATTTTTTCCGAGTAATATTGCTTTTAAACTCATTAGCTCAAAGCTTTACTAACACATGAATTCATCAGTCCTGTAGTTTCTTCATTTAATTGGTTCATTAAGCTTTTTTACAAACAGTATAACAACACACGCATTAAAACGAGCGTATAAATGTAAACGTAAAGAATTCATTGCGACGAAGAAACTAGCAACTGGCGACCGCGTAGCTGTCCTGACAAAATCATGGTGTTGCGCAAGGACTAATAAGGAAGTACAAGGAGTATCCAAAGCGGAAAAACGCGTTGTATGATAAAATGTGGAGAAAGAGCACGAATCTTAGCTCAATAGGAAAGCAAAAAGTGGGGGAGCTAATGAAGTCAACAAAGTTGGAATCTTCGTTAAAACTCTAACTGCACACAGCACACACATCTCATCTCATCTCATGTCTGTCAGGTGTATAAAGTAGTACTAGTATTATTATGACATGTAATTAATTTGTTAGCATCCAGTTTTGTTCACTTGTTGACCAAGTCCATGTCTGAAAAACAACTCATTTCAGCACACAAATTTTAGTCCAATTTCAACTCATATGACCTACCTTTCCCATTCAGTTTGCCACAAACAATACCAGATCACAACGCCATGCAAGTTGCAGCATATATGCTAATGCTATTGCTGCTGCTATACATTCTACATGTGTAATGTGAATCCTCCTCAAAAAAACATTGGTCCAATACTCTTGGTTCACAAATCACAACATTTTAATTGAGAAATGGGTCATGGTCACGGTGTTATTAAATTAAGCTGAAAATTCACCAACTTTTCTAACAAGAGGGCGTAAACTTGCCGTTTCACATTACAATACGGTACAAGGTTTGTGAACAAGCCGAAGCAGTTGAAAACAATTCCAAATTTTGAATTCAGCTAAAGGACTGGTATATGTATGTACAGTTACAGTTACAGATGTAATTGCAGTTCACAAGCATAAATAAACCTTGCTTGTAAAGTCCGGTAGTAACTAACATAACAACAGTAGCACCTGCACAATGAGATGCCAGATAAGAACTAGAATCGTCATTTTATGCGGATGTTTGCTACTTTTAGCATCTATGACTCCCAAAAGATGCAAAAATATTTGAAACTTGTGTCCGCGGAAGTAGTAGTAAGAGGTCAAGTAAGAAATTTTCCAGCCCATTCTCTTTGTTCGCGTCTTTCCTTCGCAATCGAGAGTAGTAGCAGTAATAGGTCAAGTAAGAGATTGTCCAGCCCATTCTCTCTGTTTGCGCTTTTCCTTGGCGATCAGTTTGTTGAACTTCTCCTTTCCTTTCTCCAAAAGAGGATCATGTACAACATAGTCATTTGGATCATTGCTTCGAGACATCTTGTCCTGCATAATAATGAAATTTCAGTATCTTTTGGACTATTCTATAAGCAGCATATTACATATCCAGTGAAAATTTGTTTTGCCGAGTTGAGAAATGATTACTGTGGTTGCTCAACAAGTGATTCCTGATATAGTTTTATGCAAGCATATGTAGTTAATTGACTCGAGCAACATGTGCACAATTAGCATAAACAGCATACGAAACACGGGGAAATCTTGTGGTGACAGGTAGCTTGGGGAATGTTGCCTGAATTACTTTTTGTGTGTGTGTGTGTGTGTGTGTGTGTGAGAGACTACAGAACCAGGTCATATATGACCATATCCAAGTGCATACTGCAATGTTTCTTCATACCTATCCATCCACCTTATAGGCAGTGAAAAAAATTACTCCACTCATGATTAACACAAGAATGGCTCGTGTACAGTTTTCTAACAACAGAATGAGCAAGTTCACAACAAGATGCATTGAATAAGGGTTACCTTGTCAGGAGCAAACTTTAGCGTAACTCCCATCCAATCAGATGAATCTTCGTCCTTGCCACCAGGAAGTTCAGCATCAGATTCTTTGGTTTTAGTTGATAACCCTGACTTGAACCTCTCGAGTTTCGCTAAAACCTAGCACCCGTATGACATGAATAAGTTAGTATAACACAGCTACTCAAGAACATTGATGAATTAGCAGGTAAGGATGCAATAGAAGTATATGTACATCTAGGCATGGAAATGTGGAGCAAATTTGAGTAGCCCCGTATATATGTTTTCATTCTGTCTATACTGTATTGGACACTTAATTTAGTTTGTCTAGAACAATTTTCTGCAGTTCTCATGTTTAGCATCTTTTCAAAATATATGCTGCCTGAAATATACAGGAAAAATTTGTGCTAGAGTCTAGTGAATATATGAGATAATGTTCAATATGGATTATGGAATGAAGAGAGACAACAAAGTTGATGGCACACAAAGAGCCTTTCACTGTCTACGACTCAACACTGTATTTTGCCAGATGACGTACCATAATTCAATCTTCAGAAACTCCTACATTGAATTCAATCTTTTAGCCAGTTGTGTGAACATAAAAACTGATAATGTAGGAAGGCATTATTGAAATTTTTCTTCCAATTTTTCTTTAAATCAACTATAAAATCCTCAACCAACAGAAAGTACCCCAGATGGTACCAAATCATAAACAACGAAGCTACAAAATTAGTTTCCGACAAAGATCAATTAGCTTTTGTACTTTACATTTGCAGTTCCCAAATTGGAACGTTAGGATATTTAGGGAATTGGACAAATAGTATATTATTTTCGCGTTTTCTGTCATATTGCCAATTCCACAACAAGAATGTACTTGATGACTACGCACAATAACAAACAGAAATGCACCTGATGACCCTTTCCATTAGTTAAAGATATAGCCTGTTGTGGGACGTATTTGATAATAATCGCATTGGATGACTGGATGGATCATG
>JAYMSL010004185.1:0-11424 GCA_036897195.1 Plantago coronopus | reverse complement strand
TTAGGTGATAAGCCGGATTGAAGGAAGATGGCAAAGACAGCAAAAGCGAGATCAAGACGGTAGAGAAGGCAACATGAATTAATGACAGTATTGAGAGTGTAGTCATCGAAAGTGATACTCCGGTGACGCATTTCATCGAACATGTAGAGTGCAGTGTGGTGGTGTTTCATCTTGACAACCAAACCCATCAACTTGTTGAATTGGACAACAGGAGGAAGAGGATGCATTTCGAGCATAACACGAAACAAATCAACAGCATCACTGACCTCATTTACACCGGAGAAATCCAAACGACTGGGCTTTTTGGGTGGTTTGGAGGGACGAATCGTAGTGGGTGTTGTTCTTGTATGGAAGTAGAAAGAAGAAGAATGATTGTTGAGAGCAAGAGCAGCAATCCTTCTTCGAATAAACATGGCTGGCAGAAACAACGATTTGCAGGAAGATTTGATTAGCAGTACTGCAGCAGTACACAAATAGTATAACTCTGAATTCTTCTTCTTCGTCTTCTTGATAATTTGGTTTGGGCTATATTTTGCCTATTTTGACTTTGATGGATGTGTATTGTGGACCGGTCGTCTCGAAACCGATTTATAGCGGCTTAAACTTGTAGAATCATTTTGATTATTACCTCCTCGTCCCGTCCCGTCCGAACCTTCCTTATTTGACTTTTCAACTAACAAAATTAGTTTTTAGTGTAAGTTCTAAATAGCAAAAAAGCCAGTACTGTAAAATATAATTTTATTTTAAATAATATATTATTAATGTGTTTGAAAATTTAATTTGAATAGTCAAAGTATTTGTAATCGAGTGGTAAATTGAGGTATCTCGCAGTCAAGATGTTATGCATTAGGTCGCATAAATGAGTGATTGTTTTCATATGTATTGAGAATTTTAGATTGAGGAATGGTCGTATGAGTGATTTTTTACTTTGTACGGTTTTAACTTTGAAGTAAGATTATTTATTGATTAGAAACTTATTCAAGGATTGTAAGTGTGATAGTATATTTAAAAAAGTTCTAATTGATTAAGTTAATTTTAAATATGTTTTTTTTTTTTTTTGGAATCGGCAAAATATTATTATAACTAAACTGTAAACTGTACAAAAGTGCAAAAGATTTGCACTAGAGAGACTTAACCCAAATAAAAATGTATCACCCGCTAAAAGAAAACATGTCCCTCTAGAGGAGGGAGATGATAATCGACTAGGACTAAACCCTAAGAAGAGCCGAACACCAATGCTCATAAGGTTTGAAAGGTTTAGCCTATACCGATACACAAATACCTCACGTAGCCAAGACATGAATCATTACAATTTGCAGGATGACAAGATGAATAACAAGATGAATAAAATGAATAAGAAGGAGAAACGTTTACCAACCTAAACCAACAATTAACTATGCTTAATTAATAATCTCACAAAGTACTCCTATGTCCATAATCTCCAGATCACATAACCAAACTGATAGTAACTAGAACCAGAACTGTTCATGCCCAACAAACAAGCTTCCCAAAACTTGAAATGATCAACCTGTTCATTAGACAAAACCAAGCACTTGTAGCACAGTTAGTACCAACGTTAGTCAGGCAAAACAAGGACCAGAATCGATCAAACGGCTCACTTCTAGTTCCAGGTACGGAATTAATTCAAATTAAAAGTAAACAAAAAGTCCACTTTCGATCAGAACCATTGCCCAATAAATATGTTGAATACTTTATTTCCAATTTTTCATCTATTGATAAAAAAAGTTACGTGAGAGACGGTCTTTTCGATCTTAAGTCTCTTTTAAGTTTTAAGTTAAAGCCATGGTTAAAAAGAGGCCGGACAAATATTATTAACGAAATTTATGATGATTCAATTAAAAATGTTAATATATTTTACATAATGTATCTTTTCGTTTATAAAGTACGGAAAATACATCTCAATCTACCGATATTTAAAGTCATATATATGTCTGATATTCTTAATTATATAATTATAGATGTAGTGTTTCCCTATCACTATTCCTCCTCTTATTAACCACGATCATTATACTAAACCTTGGTTACAAAAGCAAGAACATTACAAAAACACAGTTGATCAAGTAATAACAATCCAAAACAGTATCTTCAAAGTTGCGACATTAACAGCTTGAGACTCAACATACAATGGAGCATTGATTAATGAAACAAGAAAATGTCGCTTATTGCAGGTTGCACTACGAATTATCAACGTTATGCAGCACATTGGAAACCAGGAGGCGGGTTTTTTCCGCAGTCGACAAGAACCTGGAGAGCGATCGGTAACAAAATGTTAATATTGAGAAGTTTGGCTTTTATCGTGGTGCAAAGGCAAGCCGCGGCGTCCAATCCCACCACCCCTTCGAGCACGGGGCAGCAAGCGTCCTTCGCAATGCTGCTTCCGATTCCTATGTGGATTAGACCACCTAGCACGTCAACGCATGCGTTTAGTTTGAGGGTGTCAAGAGGGCATGTTCCTTGAGTCTTTGGTGGTGGTGGTGGAGGGCAAGGTGGTTCTTTAGGTGGAGTTGGTGGTAGTTGTGGTGGATAAGGCGGCTCTTTGGCCGGAGGTGGTGGGGAAGAAGGTGGTGGGTTTTTGGGTGGAGTTGGTGTTGGTGGTGGAATGTATGGGGGTTGTTTGGGTGGTGGTGGCGGAGGACAAGGTGGTTCTTTGACTGGAGGCGGTGATGGTGGCGAAGTTTTGGGTGGAGTTGGTGTGGGTGGTGGAATGTATGGAGGTAGTTTGGGTGGTGGTGGGGGTGATTTTGGTGGGACAATAGGAGGTGACGGTACAACGGGAGGATAAACGATGGGAGGTTTGGGATGGAATGGAGGGTGAACAATGGGAGGTTTAGGTTTAATAGGAGGGTGGACAATTGGAGGGTATACAATAGGAGGTTTGGGTTTAACAGGAGGGTGAACAACTGGAGGGTACACGATTGGTGGTTTGGGTTTAATGGGAGGGTGAACAACTGGAGGGTAAACGATCGGAGGTTTGGGTTTAATAGGAGGGTGAACAATCGGTGGGTGTGCAATTGGAGGTTTTGGTTTAATTGGAGGGTATACGACAGGAGGTTTTGGTTTAATAGGAGGGTGAACAATGGGGGGTTTGGGGTGGAACGGAGGGTGGACAATCGGAGGGTACACGATAGGAGGTTTGGGTTGGAACGGAGGGTGCACGATAGGCGGTTTCGGAAAAATCGGAGGGTGCACGATAGGCGGTTTCGGGAAGATTGGAGGGTGAACAAATGGAGGTTTGGGGGTGTATGGTGGCTTTACAATAGGAGGTTTGGTTGGTGGTTTAGGGGTAGATGGGGGTGTAGTATGAATGGGAGGGTGTTTGGGTGGGTCTTTAGAAGGAGGACTTGGATATGGGCAAGTAGGACATGCTAGAGTTGTAAGCAATGTTCCTATGTTTAGGAGGAGTATTAGCACTTGAGCTAAAGTAAGTTTCCCCATTGTTCTTCACATTGATCATGATATTTGAAAAGTTGCATGATGGTTATATATAGGGAGAAGAGGGTTAACTATTTGTGGCAATTGGACCAACTACTTCTTTGGAGTTTTCTCAAGGTATATTAAGCTTGCTATTCATGCACAAAGAAAAATGATTGATTGATCTTGAGATCTGAAAATATCCTCACTAATGTAGGATTAAAATAATTTTGCATGTCTTTGGAAACTATTTTACATTGATAGAATTCTAATTTACACCGAATTATTAACTTTACTCAATACTTTGATTCAAAATGTGAATTTTATATATGAATATGTCATGTATAAAAAGATGTATAATACTCATGAAGGAAGTACACAAATAGTGACCTACCCACATCTAGCATCCATCGGTCATACCGAGCTACAAACTAGTACTGGTTCGACACTAATTTTACGACAAGGATTAAAAACTCATAATGTCAAGCGTACGTCCTTGAAAAATAAAAGTGTCATAAAATTCGTCTCAAACTACTTAGTTTTTCTTCTTTTCTTAATATAACTGACTCGTGCTCGAAAGTGTCAACACTTACCTCCAAGTTCCAATATTGTTACGGTAGTTTCTCAGTAACGCATATCAGCTTAAGAATTTTAAATAAATATCTAGTAATGTATATTAACACCTTCATAATCTAGAAATAGAGGAAGAGCTAGAAGTAGCAAAAGATCTATGGCTAGCTCTTAGTAACACCTTCATAATCCTGAATAAGTATCTTACGATTATTTTAGCGAGACCCCGATAAAATTCAACGTAAAGTATGCTAGTGAATCACCTAATCTAGTGAATCACCTAATCCGAATCAAACATGCAACTTTATAAGTTATCTGATTGATTTGCTGGCTTGCTGGAAACCACAAAGACACTATGCTTAATCACATGTAATATAGCAACATTTCAACTCAGGTGGGGGCTGCAAAATACGTTTTTAGCTAAACTTTCAAACTTTATCCGACATTTCTAAATCGCATATCTATCAATTTTGACATTTAGCAATTATTCATCCCGTGATTGTTCAATTTACTACCCCATTTTGCGTTTTCTGTTTTATCATCTTTCTCAATAATACTTGATGCAGACATTTTATTAATTAGAATTAGATTCTACCTACTCGAGGACAATAACAGTAAGATTTTTCTCCACAAACAATGATAATGTTATACTTGACTCCGTCTCGTCAAACTTCATACATATCTGATTTAATACGGAATTTTATTATTATGAAAATGTTGTAATTTGTTGAAAACTTGATGTAAAAAGTGTGTAGATTTTACTATATTTTTGAAAATATATAAAACTTGTGTAGTAGTTAAAATCTATAAACGTATGAAGTTTAGGAAGACTGGCGGATGTTAGTGTCGGATGCGAATATGTGATGTACCTTATCTTATCTTCTATGTACGACTCAAGGACATTAAATCTTGATTGTCGGCAAGAAACGGAAATTATCAAGTCAAATAAGTAGCATGTTGGTCATGATTTTATTACATTTCACGTTTTTAAATTACACTACAGGTTTACATGGTACCGTGCACAGTAGCATAGATAAAATCGTAAATAACTGAAATTGTTCTCGGTCTGCCATGCACGCAAGCCTTCGATGCTACTATTCGTTTCCAATTGTGCAGCGTACAGATAAGATGATTACTGAGAAACCAGTTTCTGAAAAACTACATGGATTAACTTTTCAAATCATTAAAATTTGACATACACAGTTGATCAAGTAATAACAATCAGGTTACACCGAATATACAAGATCCCGAATATATCGCTCTTATCTAGCTGACATTCTGCTGTATCTAGCAAAGCAGCTGCAATAAACTTTTAACATTCACTTATGCTACCAATATACCCCAAGTAAATTTGATAAGTAAAAGAAAAGTTACCATCCTCTATATTCAGTAAAAACTGTTTATGTGTACAGTAACAAAAATAGGATTTGCCTACTCTGAACTGAACATATATAACATAAAAGAGTTAGAACTTCCAACTTCAATAAGTATATTGTCATGTATGTTACATATCAAGACATAAGTACTGTATTGTACACTTGCCATCCAAAGATGGCAAAAGATACAACAAAACTGACAAATTAATCAATTAACCAACAAAAAACCTAGAGTAAACACCGACTTCTAAACGCCTTTTTCTCGAGATCATAGCTGTTGGTTGGTTCTGTATAAACAAGCACTCTCTGGCCCTATTATAAACTTCGGTGACAAACTTACCGGAGTGATACGAATGAAAAGAATTGTGCGGCTGAGTAACAGAGAATACTAGTGATTTGTATGGTCTTTATCTGATGCAGTTAGCAGCTGCTGGCTTCATTTCTACATCCTGTGAATTTTTCAAGTGTAGTTCTCAACACTAAGAATCATCTGGGTTGCCGCTGAAACTGAGTTTTCGGAGGAGTTGTAATTAACATATTTACAACTGAGTCATCATGAATCGTCAGTAGAATCTGCAGCCCGCTGCCTCACAATCATTTCATTGAAAGCAGCTCTCCGTCGGTTTTCAGACTGATGTTGCTGCCGTAATGAATGCTCCTTTAAATCTCTGTTTCAGGGAGAATATTAGCAAACATGGAAATACCAATGTTATATCGAGATAAGAGTAAGATGCAGATGACAACAATATACAGAACCAGGATTAACTCTATGTTCTCAATACAGGATTTACAGATTCAACAAATCCAGGATGGGCTTTTAATGCTCAGGGGACGACTAGGTACAAGAAAATAATTAGTACCAATGGTATCTTTGGACATTTTTAAACCGTCACGTCTCTCAAATTAAGATAAATAATCATGAAATGCATAGAACAGAAAATCAACAAGCACAAGCAAACAGATAATGGTTGGACATTTTCAAACTGTCAAGTGTCTCGTATTAAAATAAAAAAAATCATGAAATGCATAGAACAGAAAATCAACAAGCACAAGCAAAAGATATGGTTGCACACATATTACTCTGCTTCAATTATTATTATATGATTCAAATTCAGAAAAAGATGAAAGGAATGATAAGTGGAACAAAAACTCTAAATATACTTTGTTTACAAACCAAGGAGAATATATATTGCAGTTGGCATATTGAGAAACTGTTCATCAACAAACCTGCAACGCGGGACAGTGCACTGAGATTCTTTGCAAGTTCGTGCGTGAAGCTGAAGTAGATTCCACATTTTCTTGCATAGGATGCAGCCACCACCAGCACGAATCTTGCACGCCATACCGTGACGGAAAAGTCCCTTTACCTTGCGGCAATTAGGATATTGGCACTGTGGTGAACGGCACCGAGAAGCATGCACGAGGAGTTCAAGCATTTTCTTCAGCTGCAAGACCAAATAAATAATGTAAATTTTCCCTTACTACGAATACATGCTACACTTGAAAAATTAGCTGAGTAGACTATATAACACTAATTTTTTAGTAAAAGTAGACTATACAACACTTGAGCACATAAAATATCAGATATGAATAACTGCTAGTTCAGGCACTGAAGGAGCTTCATCCATAACAAAGAGGAATCATCAACTGCATCATCACCTACTTGAATGTACTAATGGCTTAGTGATTAAAATGCACTTATATTACAACTACAAGTAGGAAAAAGACACTAAGACAGTAAATCATTCTGATAAGAACTAAACTACCAGATAATAGATATGGCCATAAAGTCTCTCCTCGGGTAAAAAAGTGTAATGAAACACAAGAGGACGGAACATGGGTGTTTCACTATGAAAAGATAAAGCAGGAGGAACAGTGGTTACCTGCATAACCCGCAGTGCCCTAGCTTCTGTATTCTGTGCACTGGATGAATAACTTATTAATTTATGTGGATGGCTCATTCCCCGATCCTTCAAGTGACAATTATTGCATACATCATACTCGGGGCATGTCTCACAGCGCCAACCTTGCCCAGTTTCTATATCAGTGTGGCATATATTGCATGTTGCCACAAAAGCTGGGGCTGTTGGATTATGTAGATGATAGAGGACCATCATAGAAGAGTGCTTAGCACGGCGAAGGGTATCATACTGATAATGATTTCCTTGACAAAGGCTAAGAAATGCCTGTCTAGTATCAAAGAATTCACTCTCAACAACATCATCTTTATCCTTGGTGTTGTCAGGGATTCCCTGGATTTCAACCTGTAAGTTCATCAATATATTGGTCAAAATTTCACCTAAGTGAAGGAAATGAAGAAAAACAGAAGTCGGGGAACAATGCCAGCAAAAATTGTTTCTATTCTACGGACTTACAGGGTAAAGTGCATGCTTGTCCTTGTGGTTGATAGGATGTCTCTCCCTGTCCTCACGTCTCCGCTCAGCTTCGTAACACCTAAAGGGGAAAAAAATTACATGCGTCAACCTATTTCTCTAAAATATGACGTCAAAGGATCCAATAAATATGAAGCCTTAACAACGATCCAAATTAAAGATAGACAAACTACTTACCTTTCGCAGAGCTGAAAGTTTCTGGGGCATTGTCTGCAAAGCCAAGTTCTTCCAGATACCATGAGAATGCGGCAGTGCGTGCATGTAGATTGTAAGTTAACCATGATAAAATCTTCCTTCATTGGAGATATCGTCTCACCAAGCTACGGAGACGTACCAATAAATGGAGTTAGCAACATGGACACGATTTTTAATTTTTTTTAAAGCTAGAAAAGTAAAACAAGGAGATTAATTTAAAAAAGACATTGAAAGATTAAAAAAGAACGGCATGGCATGGAGTAGTTATGAGTTATATTGATCACATACCATTATGATCATCCGTAGAAAAATTATAGCAATGTTTGAAAATAAAAATGAAAGAGAAGTGTAAATGCAAGCACTTACTTTATGCATTAACATCAGATCCTTCGATGCCTTGCCAGAAAGATCGAGTTGTCCTGATGCTTTCAGAGCCCGTTTCGAAATGGTTTTCTTCATAGCACCCTTCTTAGGTTGTTTTCTGCCATCCTCTTCTTCTTGCAGTTGAAATATCATATCCTCTGCAGCACCAGGCCAATAATCACCATCAAAGTATGGTAATCGAGCTGCAGTTATCTTTGCTCTGCATTCACCATTAGCAACGAAGAAGTGTTCGTGCAAATTAGTAAGCTCAACTACAATATTTTCGCTCTTGGCTTTGCGTAACATGGACAAGTACCTGAAATACAAGAGCAATAAGTATTGGCACGTTTCACGTCACATACAAAAACCACATAACCATTAGCCAACAGACTTACCACTCCCTAAGTTTATCAGATCTTGGTGTCTTCTGAATCTCTGGATGGCAGTACAAGATGTAGTCTTCACCCTTCAGTGGAGGGCAAGCCCATATATAGCAACTTGCAAAACCACGCTGTTTGCAGTATTCCAAGTATCCAATCTGAAGTACAGAAAACCAAAGGTACTTTAGTTATATTTCAGGCGACGACCCTAAACAAAATCATCTATAAGAGCATTCTCCCCTATCCAAATGGGCTTGAGGATTTACCAAAATTTCATGGTACACATATGTGCGAAGAGCTTCTCCTGTCACTGTTTTGACATCCGGCCTGAAATACTTGACAGAATCCAGGTAAGAGAGGTAGACACGGCGATGGTTTGGCTGCTGGCATTCAGAACCAAATTCTTGCAGATACATTCCAAATAAGCATACTTCAACACCTTCAATTTTTTGAAACAACAGTACCACCTGAAGAATAAATTCATTGTTCAAATTATCAATCAATAAAACCATTACTGCATACTACTAAATCACTGTTCAAATTATCTATTCATAACACCATTACTGCATACTACTAAATCACGAATGCATCAAACCTTCTGAATATATCTCAAAATCTCAAATACAGAGGACTCCACACCTGAGAGGATATTACTATCTAAGTGAACAGATATCTAATCAACTTTTCAGTTTACTCTTCAAATTGCAGGTATTAACCTCATTAACATGATGTAACAACAAAACCATAAATAACAGAAGACCGAAACTTAACAAAGCTCGAGAGATTGTGGTTGAAAATATTTCCGGTTAATCTTTATACAGACAAGCATCTCCATCGAAAATTGGCTTCTAAATCTAATAGCACACAGAGTGACTAGGATTACCCAAATTTCACTTGACTAGTATACATAGTAACTGAAAACCCATGGAAACTCCACAAGTGAAAACCTACCAATTGTTACATGTAAAATTAACTTATACTATACCTTGGATTTATAAGGAAACTCAGGTGGATAATTTTCCTCTCGGAATATTTCAAGAAATCGTGGCTTCACTTCCAGCTTTTTGTCAACGGATGAAACTACTCTAACTACAAGGGATTCTGCTCCTGGAACCTGGCAAATGACATTAGATAAATAGTCATTATACAAGTCATGATGTTTTTCCTAGTATATCAAGATACTGCAGATAGCAAGAATTACCCGACCAACAACACCAACAATAATCATTTGTCAAAGTCAAACTATGTAGTCGGGACGAAAGCAAGATACAAGATTAGAATGTCATATGTAGGGCACAAAGAGAACAAAGATATAAACACAAGCTATAGGGAATCACATGGTAGAGTACAGAATCAGTCTTCAAGAAGTTCATTTATCAGTGTCACATCAAGGTAAACTATTAAAGTATCAGGGATTATAAATAACTAACTCTACTGTAATCTTCTTACACTTATGAAGAGCTTATCAGAAGAAACTAACTATCATCCTGAGGCTGCAGAATAAGAGACTACCTGGTGAGATTTCTACAACATGTCAGCTACGTGTTCTTTAATTAGGAACTTTGAATTAACATATAATAATTAAAATACTGGAAGAAGACACATATAAACCATAAATCACATGAAACAAAATTGCATGGTATTGGAATAAGGCATTTTGCAACTATAGAAAACAAAAACTGACTCACCTCATCATAGCTTTTGCCCTGGCTCCTTGCTCGTTCCAGTCGTTCTTGTCTCAGCTTTGCAGATAATCGATGTTCCAGGTGATCGCTTAGAATTGTTCTGGGCAAATCCTTTGCCCCAAGAACAGCACTTTGGGGTAATGGCACACGTTCTCCTCTTTCCACTTCCTCAACGTAACAATTAGGACAAGTGTACTCAGCTTGTCCACAATCGTTTCTTCTAGCATTGAAAAGAGCACATATTTGATGCTGCCAGGCTTCACATTTATCACATTGCACCCACTGCAAAAATACACAATTATTATGCTAAAATCTACTTGTCCGTGAGCAAAACATACTGAAAAGGTTTCAAACATACCGATTCTTCAGTTTCCTCATCGTTTCTCTTTTTCTCCATCTTTCCTTTTGCTATGGCCATTCCGTCAACTCTCATAGTCTCTCCACGAACTTCATTATAACATGGTATGCAGAAGTAATGACGAGTTTCACCAGCCCCAATGGTATAATACATTGCATTTCTTTTAACGCGAGCACCACAAGTTGTACAATACAAAGGGGGTGGTTCAAATGTAAGTCTCTCAACTGCACACAGCTGGCATGAATTTTCACTCATTGAATGCTCCATTGCTTGATTTCTTTCAGCTTTTGCTTTGCTCTGTGTAATAAAAGAAAGTAATAATTTGAATTCTCTCATCGATATGCGATTCGAGTAGATAAAATTCACTTCATATACCACGCAGTCAAGAGGAGGGAGCACAAAGGGGGGAGGTCGATTCCATGAAATGTAAACTATTGATTCGGTTCCCGTTCCAGAACAAAAGCATAAAATCAAGAACATATGAGTTGCGAAATCAATTGGAGAGTAGAACAGAGAAATGGTTTATGCCAACGAGTAAGGTACCCCTAAACATACTATAATACGACCATGTATCTTCACGACAAAGTTCATCATAATGAAAGTACAGTCGCAATCAGATACAGAATTAATAAACAAAGTGATCAATCGTGGTAAAGTTGTAAATATGTAGGG
>JAYMSL010004184.1:0-11426 GCA_036897195.1 Plantago coronopus | reverse complement strand
AGTATCTCATGATTGATGTTCATAACGTTAATTAGATAAGATTCCGTATTATACCCCTCACATGTCTTCTGTCTTGGTCCACATTTGATCTCCTCATCCTTATTACAAATGTAACTTGTAATTTAAGAGTAAAGATTATGAAGGCTAATCAATTTTCCGTTTATAATTGTTGATCCATAGTGTCGTAAGCCACAGTATCTTTTCTATAACTTAATAAATACGGACCGATAACTTAATAAATACGGACCGATAACTTAATAAATACATTTAGCATGTTAAGTCGTATGATGAATCGACTAGAAGAGAGAAGACAAAATCCAACATGACAAGAATGACCCGTACTTTAAGTAACGCCCATTGCGCCCATGCATTCTTGAAGGATATCCTTCCATCGACATAAGTACACCACTTGACAATAAATTTCGCTTAAGGATGCAAAAATCAGATGAAAATCGTAAAATATCAGATAAAAATTCTTCAAAAAAGGAGAGTAGATATAGGTTCATAGTACTACTCCGACTTAAACTTTGTTGTTTCACTGAAATTCATATCTATTCAATTCAAAATTACGTACTTTAAAATTATACTTAAAACTAGTTCAGTTCAGTTCATCAACATACGAAAGGATATTAGTGTCCATTTGTCCTTGGAACTGGAGGAATCAAATAATGTGTAGAAAGAAGAAAGAGTAGTGACCTTTGCTGGCCAAATCTTCCCCCCTGTTTGACAAGTCTTTGCAAGTTGTTGATTTGATTACTGAATTTCTAACTGATATAATTGTAGACAAATTAATTAAATAAAACACCAATACAATTAATATTCATTCTTAAAAATAAAAATTACAGACAATAGATTGGCCTATGGTATCAACTACCCTCCAACATGGACAACTGATCTTTTGTCCCCTAATTCAACCTCAAATTCAGCCCAAAAATTCAATCTGCTCCTCAATATTACACAAAATAATATGGCAACTAAATGAACATACACATCAGAATACATGGATCTATCTCATTATGAGATTGAATGATTGATCTGCATATGCTTTTTTAACCACCATCTTCTTCAAATTATACAAAATTAATGATATTTTCGGTTAAGTGTATCTATGCCGGTATATATACCCTTCCATGCAATGCATACTACACCACAACAGCATCTGCAATACACAGACAATACGAAGATGGCGCAAGTTATGTCTGAGAGAGTGAAGCTTTTAGTCTCATTGCTTGTTTTGCAAATGTGTTATGCAGGTTTTCACATTGTCTCTAGAGTTGCACTCAACATTGGCATCAGCAAAGTCGTCTACCCTGTTTACAGAAACATCATTGCCCTGGTGTTGTTGGGACCTTTCGCCTACTTCATGGAGAAGTGAGTATACACTTTTCGTTTTGAGTGATCATAGCCGATACCTCCTTTTGTATCTGTTCAAATCGCTAATGTTACTGAAATCGGTGTTTGTTGCAGGAAAGAAAGGCCACCTTTAACATTTTCCTTGCTGGCACAGTTTTTTCTTCTAGCATTAGTAGGGTAAGCAAATTAAACTACATATCGTTGTCGTGATTTCACAATTTCTACTTCAGGTTTTCATGGTGTAAATTGGTTTATTAATCATGTATCAACTCGTTGTATTGCATTACAGGATCACTGCGAACCAGGGATTTTACATCTTAGGTCTGTACTACGCATCTCCAACCTTTGCGTCAGCAATGCAAAATTCAGTACCTGCAATTACCTTCATCATGGCATCTCTCTTAGGGTAAGGCAGATATCTATCATCAACTCAGATTACGAACTTTAAAGAGCAGCTACTGAGTTTTGTATTTGCAGGCTTGAGCAAGTTAGTCTCAGAAGGATAGATGGCCTGGCTAAAATCCTCGGAACCATAGCCAGTGTAGGAGGTGCAACCATTATCACTTTATATAAAGGACCTCCAATTTTGAACCAGACATCAGGAGCACAGGGAAATGAGATTTTGTTAGATTCTTCTACGAAAGTGCAAAACTGGACATGGGGTTGCGTATTCCTGCTTGGTCACTGCTTATCCTGGGCTGGCTGGATGGTCCTTCAGGTAAAAAGAAAACTTACTATATAGCTTATAGAATCATCAACTGTACACATTTCTAGTTCTAGTTAGATAGAATAAATATTATGATACCTTGAATTAACCAACATAATTGGTATTCGAAACGGAACTGCACTACAATGCACTGTTTAGGTGTTTATTTTCCCCTTATAATCCTGCTATTACATCTTCCTCCTAAACCTACTAATTGACTAGTTCTAAATAAACAGTTCGATAACATGTTTTCAAGAAGTTACTATAAGCATTTATGTACCATGAAGATTTATGAGCTGTTGGACAACATTTTCGCAGAACAAATTATAGTTTCAGTGTTTATTGCCTGATGAAATTATGGAAAATCTGTTTTGCCTGCCACATGATCCAATGAATCCACATTATTATCAGATCGCTCTAGCTAGCATGAAACCAATGATTACACTATTATACAACTGCTTGGGGAACAAACTGCAGAAAATCTATCAGTGACAGGAACAAGTACACAAGAATCAATCAGGGCAAAGAACCTGATTCTGTTACTTGCATGACAACTAGATCAATTATCGAAAGTACTACCTTAAATGTGAATACTTAACTGTTTAAACCTGACACGACAGCTAACAAAGTTTGAAATGATTATATGCAGGCGCCAATCGTGAAGAAATACCCAGCTAAACTCTCCCTCACATCATTCACCTTCTTTTTTGGGCTACTTCAGTTCATAGGCATAGCAGCTTTCGCAGAAAGAGATCCAAACCGCTGGAAAATCCAATCCGGGGAGGAGATTTTCACTATTTTATACGCTGTACTGCTCCTGACCTTCGAATTCGTTTATTTAAGCTGATTGTTTCACACGAAAAGCATATCTTAAGTGCCTTCAACATGATGCAGGGGATAATATCATCAGGTATTGTAATATCTCTACAGACCTGGTGTATCCAGAAAGGAGGTCCAGTGTTTGTTGCCAGCTTCCAGCCTGTTCAAACAGTATTAGTTGCGGGCATGGCTTTCATAATTCTTGGTGATCAGCTATACTCCGGAGGGTACGTGATAAAATGAAAAACAATGAAATTAAACCATCGGTTTATAATTTAGATTCAATGACACAACTTAGAATAGCTATAGAACAATAACTAATAATCTACTCTTCCAGGGTCATTGGAGCTGTCCTCATCGTGATTGGCCTGTATCTGGTCTTGTGGGGAAAATCCGTAGAGACAAGATATCAAAGTAAAGATACTGATGAGACATTGACCAAACATCTCCTAAATGACAACAGCAAGGATCAAAAGTGCTCTAACGAGATTGATAATGCGTAATTATATACGTGATCAACTGTCATCTGTTAAAATATTCAGAGTTTCAGACAGCCTGCATATGTGGTGATAGGCATTGAAATATAGAGGCTATATATTTCTCAATTTCAAAATGGCTTAGCCCTCAGACATGTCTTGTACATCTTCATTAGATTTCTCAAATTGGTATAGGAATGAGATCGAATACCTGACTTTGGCATCGATCGGAGCATGTGAACCGAAGCATGCAGCAAGCTGTGTGCCTGGTGTGGCTTCTTAAGTTGTAATGTTGTGAAGAAACTGTTACATTGAAATCGTAAATTTCCATGACAGTCGATCAATTTGAATATGTACTGTATTACTGATTGAATCATGAAAATTCAACTTAATATCTTTTGGCCATGTTCTGAAGCGAGAAACCAGGACTAAAGGAAAGAAAGATACGTTCATGGCTGCCATTGATTAATCATGATGATGATCATGAATCATGATGATGATTGTACTGTAAAAAGAAAAGAAAAAGAAAAATCCAGCCATCTTGAAAACGAAACTAGCTATATAGTTTATTATTCACATAAAAATTGAGCAGAAAAATATGACTGATCTCTCAATAATTTCCACTAATCGTGATCAGTTGCGTAAAATCTTCATAGCCTTGACTAATGTGCCTCTGAATTTCCGTATATCTACAGTCACATTTTGATTCTCCAAGTAAACAGATTTTATCATAAGCCACCCTTTTCTGTGAATCGACATTGGATCTCTAAGTACTGGATCATCGACTGGGTATTGTTCACTCAGTGAACTCTCTTTTGTTGAGATCTTGTACTCCAAGTACCTTATCTTCATTCCACCTGCAGGATCTCCGAAATCTAGTCTTGCGAAGAATTCTATCTTTCCTAATGGGACTAACTGGATTAGAATCGCGTTATCTGGCAGGAATAACATGTTCGTTAGTCCTGCTCCGTGGATTCCCAGCATCACGTCGCATGAATTCACTAGCTGCGCGAACTTTGTCAGGCCTGTGGATGTGTCTGCCTCTGCTTTTACTACCTCGAATCCTAGTTTTCTTGCCAACCTGCAGAGTTCCTCTGTTTTCCAGAAATGAATAACACATGATCTTTAGAACCAATGTTAAGCTAGTTGTTGCTTATTTTTAGCAGAAGCAGAAAATTAAAAAAAGATAATCGAATGAACTGTGTTAAGGAATGTCACTAACCTTCATTAGTCAGGATACGTGTTCGCTTTCTTGAAACGAGCAGAAGACGAGGCCTTGTCCCTTCTCCCTTTCTAAATTTGACTACCCTTTTCCGCTCAAGCGAATATGTTTGGCGAAGGAGTGTCCTGAAGTTGGACATCGACGTCCCTGCTGGATACATCGATGGTGCTTGATCCAGAGAGAGTTCTCTGTAAAAGTTGAGGCCAACCGCTGCCTTCTGGTAGCAATGGACTTGCACATTTTCTCTGTCAATATCTACTACTTGATGTCGACTAAGCCTACTGAGAATATCTCTATATTTCGGTAACCACCATGACTTGACATTACTAGCAAGAAAATGCACCTCTTTCTGGAAAGGTGACGATGTCGTGTACAATGGAAACAACAAGTCCGCGAAATCGTGGAAGTAGTTTCCGGTAAAACCCCCCATTGAGAATAGGATGGCTGGTATGCTGTGGTTTTGTGTACATTTTGGAACTCTGCTGCTGTCTTCATTTTCATATCCTCCAACTAGTTTAACAGTCCAATGCTTGACGAAAGCCATGTTCTTTCTCGGATAAGGCTGTATGAGCCATGAATGTGTCGAATTTGTAGTACTTTGCTGATTTGTTACAACAAAAATCGTAGAGGTGTTGGCCTGGATCCTGATATCACCTTCAAGCTCACAATAATCTGCTCCTCCGGTTATCTTTTTGCATAATGGCTCCACAAGCTTTTCAATCACTGGATATTAGTAAAGAAAATATTCAAATTGTTGAAAGTGACTGTAGAAAACAATTTGTGCTACCCACTACCTACAATTTTAGTGAAGCGCCTTCATCGTTCATTCTCAAGTCGTTTTCTAAAGCATTTTTAAATTATCAGAAACATTTGCAAACAGACTCGAACTGAGAGTATTATCATGTTCAAATGTGGTTGTATTCAATTTGTTGAGCGAAAAGCCGGAAATGATATAGCAGGCTCAGATATTACCTTTTTGTTGAGGGATCACACTTGTGTCATTTACTATGTGCATGTTTTCAGCAGCATTAATGGACAGATGCAAATTTGCAGCATCATTGCCTTGAACTGCATTCATCAACAGATTCCAGCCTATAGTTATATATGAAGAACAGAACAGAACAGAACAGAAGCATCTTTTTATATACGAAAACTATTGAATTACAATTACCTATAGGTTCCGAGTTTTGGACTGTGTCATTTGTTGCTAGTTTGTCTTCAGCCGTGTCGTTTGTTGTAAGCATGTCTTGAATAGCATTGTTCTCCAAATTGACAGCATTAACAACTACAGCAGGACCAAGAGTTTGTCATAATTGTGAGGAAAATGCTAGTTCCTTGTTAGTGATCAGTTTTTGTGTAAAACCAGTTTCATTACCTTCAGGCTCAGAGCTCATGACCGTGTCATTGGTTGAAAGTACGTCTTGAACATCATCGATTGACATCCCGAAATATAGAGCATCACCAACTGCAGCAAAGAGGAAGATTTATGTAACTGTGAGCTTAACATTGAACTGCAAGTTACTCAACTGTACAACACAACAAAGCATGCATATCGAGTCATGAGCCGCCCCAATGCACACCGAAGTCGGAAACTCGAATACAAGAACTGAAAACTAGTAAGAAATGCTAGTTCCTTCCTTGTTAGTGATCTGCTCTTGTGTAAACTCAGTTTCATTACCTTCAGGCTCAGAGCTGACTACCGTGTCATTGGTCGAAAGTACGTCTTGAACATCATCGATTGACATCCCGAAATCAAGAGCATCACCAACTGCAGCAAAGAGGAAGATTCATGTAACTGTGAGCTTAACACTGAACTGCTAGTTACTCAACTGTACAACACAATAAAGCATGCATATCGAGCCATGAGCCGCCCCAATGCACACCGAAGTCGGAAACTCGAAAAGGACACTTACTCAAGGAGAGGGGATGCAAGGCAGGGTTGAAAGTAGAGCAAATGGTGAGTGCCAATACAAGGCACAAAGCAAGAGCACAACAACCAAAGCCTTTACGCTCATACTTAGTGAAGCTTTTGGCAAAAATGGGATCATACAACATGTTTGCTTAGAAATTAAGTTGGTAATTATAAGTAGGTCTTTTTGATAAGAGCATGAGTGTGAGTAAAGTGCTGCTTATTCCACTTTGCTTGCAATCCTGGGCTTAAAAGTGCTCAAAAGTTGTGAACTGGTTAAAAAAAAGTCAAGTGAATATAATGAAGTGAGAATAGCATGGAAATCAGCAGCTATCACTACTTATTAGTTACACTTTTATTATTATAATTATGTCTAATTACTATAATTGTTTAATATTTATTATTATTAATATTATTACGTAGGATTATTGGTTGATAAATTTTATATTGTGAGTAGATATAAGATGTGGACTTGTGGTGATGGCAGGTAAGTTAATCATGCCATACTTTGTATAATAATTATTATAACTTAATTTTAGGTAGTGAAGTGGTGGTTGCTAGCTAGATAATTGATGCCCTTGACAAATTTCATGTCACATCCATCTTAATTTCACATTTCTTTGATTCATAATAATGTGATTAGCACGAATTCTGATTCGCGCAAGTGTACTAACTGTTATGGTGTAAACAAATAACTGTTGTTTAGAGGAGTACTCGAATCGTGAGGTGGTCTAGTGATTGAGGAGAAGAGTTACGTTACAAGGTGCAGTTTAGGTTTATCCTAAGTTATTTTCTTTTGAAAAAAAAAGTTGTTATTCAATGACAAAGTGCACTTGCACACTAAAGATTACTCATTCGATAAAGAAAAGTATAAGAGTTCTTGTAATAGATGAATTTATAATTGAAGTAACGTAAAATATTATATTCTATTGTCAATTTAGATACGAGAGTTTTCAATTTAGGTATAACAAAAAAAATTACTCAAATAATTTTAAGTACTCTAAGTCAAGTTCATCTGTTCATTTATCTATGTGAACATAGAAAAATATTTTTTTTTTCTTTCTAATAAAGTTATATAATGTCATATTCACTAGTTACTCGGCGATGTCACACTTCTAGGGAAGAAAGATTGTAAAATAAAGCTCATGAATGAGGTCATGTAGCAACAATCTGGCGGAGGAAGAAATGGAAGCTCGGGTACGAAAACATTATTTAAAAAGATTAAGTTGAATGAAAAATCAATATTTTAAAACTTTAATAGTAAAATCTTTGAATTTGCAGAATTTAGGGGACGATGGGTCGAACTCATGATCATCACCGGACCAGAATGATTGAAGTAACGAATTGATGTCATTGTGTAATAAGTTGAAAGCGCAATTTCAACTAAAACCAATTACTTACAAATATTATATATAATAACTTGAAATACTTATATAAATATAAAATATCGTGTTTTGTTTAGCCAAATAAATATCGTGTTTTGTGAGTCGAGACAAGAAGATATGAGATTATTATTTTAATAATAATTTGAATGAAGTAGAAGAAACCTCCTCTAAGTGTTGACAATTAATTTGTTCTGTCTCAGTAATCACCTGCTTTAGGGGCCATTACTTGCGGGCATTGGCACCTACTACTACTACTACTTTCACCTTTTTCCTTTCTCCATCTTAATTTCTTACGCCTAAATACTCTCTTCATGCCTCCTTTCCTTCTCACACATATTACTATTACTATATTTCCGAAACCCGAATCATCGGTTTGACAGGTCTAGTAATAACAAAACCGACTTATATATCATATGGTACAATGGTATCGATCACCTAGTAACATAATTGGTTAAGTTGTTCGCTTGGTATATGATTAATTCATTTGTGAGATAATAAACAAATTATGTTGTCGTTTTCCATGCATGACTCAAACATGGATCGAATCGATCAATAGTTCGAAAGAATTTATTGAGCTCAATATACACTAAAAGTTGGTATATTCTAAATTAGTTACCACAAAAATTGTCGTAATGATATGGTGGTGGCAAAAAATATTCGACTCAAAACTTTTTTTTTTGAAACGGCAAAATGTTTTTATATAATTAAAAAAAGAGCATAAGAGATGCTCGAGAATCAATTACATCGAAGACAACCAGACCTAGATTAACAGCCAGAACCTAAACCAGAGCTCACCTAAACCAACTCGAAACTAAACCAAATCCAAAACCTGAACCCCTGAACCATCACCAAGACCAGAACTGACACTGGTTTCACCTGAACCTCTTCAATCTCGCTTCTTTCTGAACCCGACAAGCCATCCTGAACCCACATAACACAACCATGACCCAAACAGCACCAGACTTCAACCCCTTAGCTACTTCCTTCACCTCTTCGACTCAAAACTTTTGAAGCAAGATAAATTTCCGTTAAAAGAAATAGAAAGTAAGACCGTTTGGTACGAATTACCTACATCTTTAAAGAGACGATCGAAGACACGATAGCAAGGGTAAATAGGTAATTACAAGGCAATCTCTAGCTTTGATCATCCAAAAGCGTAATTAGGAAATATAAAATCTCTAGCTTTGATCATAATGGTGTTATACTGTTATGTTACCGACAAAGAGCTAAAAGAGAAAATAAACGTCACAGATGATCATACTATACTATTGTTGAAATTACTAACTACGTACTACTAGTTCTCTTTTTAAAAATGATTTTTTTTCAAGTACCACCATATTACTGAATGATTAGTTGTTAGGCAAGGTGTAGTTATAAACCAGTATGATGCCATTGACTATCTTGTTACAGGGAAGGAAGGAAAGAGACACATTAACAAATATTTGTCCCCAGCTTCTGGAAATATGCCCGATGCTTAATTTAATTTCTTATCGAACTCAGTTCACCTTAAATTTATTTCTTTAAATTTATTTCTGTTTATATCTGTTTAAATTAGTTCAGTTCTTTTTTGGGTTCAATTAGTTCAGTTCCTTTTGGGTTTAATTAGTTCAGTTCAGGTGCCCTGGAAGTTCAGGAGTTCCACTGGCTCTCGGTTTTGGATCTGCTTATTTTCGGGTTACTCACATTAATTACCGGGAGGGTAACTCTGCGGCTGATACCTTGTCGGTCTCTCTTTCTTTCGATGGATCCTGGACTGTTGCTCCTTTGGATATTCAGGATCAGGTCGCTCGGGATCTCTCTGGTCGGCCTTATACTAGATTAGTGCAGTATTAACGCTCATGCACTCTTTTTCCCAATCATAGGTTTCACCCACGGGGTTTTACTATGATTGGATTTTAATGAAGCCCGCAGCTGCAACCGTGAACTAACTTGCCACGGGATAGACTTCATCTGATTTTATCTGCATGTGGGTTTTTACTCTTTTGCTTACTACTCTTGTACCTCTACACTCTTGGTTCTTCGTTTATATACATGCCCTGGTTTACTCAAAAAAAAAAAAAAGTTCAGTTCAGGTTTGTATAGTTGAGATTTATATTCGAAATAAATTCAGTTCAGTTCAAGTCAATAAGTTTAGTTTAAAGATTTTCAAACAAATTGAACAGAGTCTAATTTGTGACATAGATGTTTCCTGAGAACTTCTTCACTTTCTGGCATGTCAAATAAGGAGAAAAGTGCACAAAAAAAATAAGGAGAAAAGTATACTTAATCAGTGACAAATCTAGAGAGATATTTTAGGTTGGTCGAAATATTTTTGCAACTTTCTTTTGAAAGAGAAACAGTTGGAGTGACCAATCGTAGTGGTGTTTTAACAAAGATCAATTACGTGCTTTGCTTATAAATGACTGATATAATGAACCAGCAGTTATTATGAAACAAAATATGTTTTCTTTTGTTAAAAGACCATTAATAGTAATCTCTCCCAACAATTAGTATTTTTTAAATAACTTTCCGAGTGTACACTAGATAAATCACCTTATGATACTTACACATTAGCCTGCAAATCTAGTAGCCAAGTTCATTATAATACACACATAATAATAGTGGAACATTACAAGTGTTTATTTTGGTAGATACATAGATGCCATAGAAAGAAGATATATAAGAAATGTACTTTAAGAAATGCAAAGTTAATAATCATACAAATTATATAATTATTTCGTATAGCTCGCATTCCCTGAATTTCACTTCAGCCGTGCTATTGTCCAGTCTTACAACGTCGCAACATTCTGATCTATCAATATGAGTACGTTTTTCCGCGGGCGAAATTACTTGTACTTTGTTTATTAAATCCGCCGAATGACCCCCACCATTCATACACGTCGGCAAGTTCCTCGGCTGGGCACGCATATAGGTAGAAACAACATACTCTTCACGAATGGGCTTGTAAATAGTATCCATGAAGAAAATATGAGGGGCTTCACATGGATCGTCGGAGTTGGCCCGTGTGTTGAACATGTAAAGCGGCAATGCTTCAACCCAAGGAATCCAACGCAAGAATGTCTCAATAGGCTTTTGTAAGTGGCTTCGGGGGAAAATTCTTTCGTAAATGTTGGCGGAGTAGCCCCAAGAAATTGACAATGACCAGTTGGTTGGCCTGTGATGGCATATGGTTTGTTGTAAGAGGCGGGTATGGTCGATCTCCGCCCCCTTCATGAGGTGGCGTGTGGACTCAATGCGATCCTTTTCTGGGAAAATTGGATTAATGAAATCGAAGTGGTGGAATGTCATGACTGGAACTTTCGGGTGCGCGGAGAGGTAACCTGAGTAATCACCACGCATGTCAACCTGCAATTTTGAATATTTGTGATTATTATTAGGGTTAAGTAGAAGTGAACCGAAATCGGTTCAGTTTTCGATCCCTACTCTTCCAAAAATTTAATTTCCGGTCCAGTTCGGACCAAAACCGACCGGCTTAATTTCCGGTTTGGCTCGGAACAGACCGGTAATTTTTTATTAAATTAATTTTAATACAAGTTAAGTAATAACACTTTCCTTT
>JAYMSL010004183.1:0-11428 GCA_036897195.1 Plantago coronopus | reverse complement strand
GGATCAGGGGCGAGATGTCTGTGTTGATCTGACGGGGTCTTCTCCCTTGACTCGTTCGGGGTTATCCGATTTTGTGCCTGGGCAGGTGGTTGTTGACGCTGCCAAGCGTAAGTGTGCGAAGTATCGGGATTTGTGCGCGAGTAAAGGGTATGGGTTTCTGCCTTTCTCTTTCTCGTCCCTTGGAGAGTTGGGTGATGATGCTGTTGCGTTGCTGAGCAGGGTTCGGGGTGTCTCTTTAGCTCAGGATGCTGGAGCGCGTGCTACTCCTTTTATTTTTGCTAGGATTAGTTTTTCTATACCAGATTTCTTTAGAGACCATTCATCAGCAAGCTGATTTTAGGTAGTGCTTAACATCACTTTTCAGCGAGCCAATTTTATCACCTAAAATTGTCTTCTTAGTGAACTCCTGACATTGTGTTACTCTTTCAGCAAGTTATTTTCACACAACTCATATAGAGCTACCAAATGACAGCTTTCTTAGAAAACTAAGTGTACTCTTCCAGTAACCTTGTGTAGCATTCACTTGTTCTTCAATTATTCAGTCCATGCAGCTTGGTGGGATCTCCTTCTGAGGATTAAGCCTTAAAAGCTAAGTAAATAAAATTTACATCAGAGACCTTAACACCTATACAAGTTACTGGTCTAAATACTAAGCAAGGTTTCCTCTTTTACAAGTGTTCACTAAAAGAACTAAGAACATAAGAGTACTTCCAATACTTGTCTATTCTAAACAGTCTGTGCCTGTTTGCTTATCAAAACAATTCAGTTGGGTCTAACAACACCTTTTACACCTAATCTACATGATCTACCGAACCTTACTGTATCTTCCCTTATTGATGATGGCAAGTGGGCCATAGATTTAGTGCGTACTATCTTTTGGGAAGATGATTGTGAGGCTATTCTTCAGATTCCGCTACCTACCAGCAATAGCAGTATTTCTGATCAGTTAATCTGGCATTACACTCACTTTGGGCAGTATACTGTAAAATCAGGATATCATTTGGCATGTGATCTACGTAAACGTCAAAAAGAGGCTATTGGGGGTAGTACTAGTTCTGTGCAGGGTCCTAATTTATGCTGGATTTGGAAACTACATGTCCCCAATAAGATTAAGATCTTTTGTTGGAGACTTGTGCGTAACTCTCTTCATGTTTGAACGAATCTGAAGAGACGGGGAATTGATCTAGATACTATATGCCCAGTTTGTACGTAGGACTACTGGTGAATATATTCTTCATCTTATGCGTGACTGTAGTTTTGCAAGACTCTGTTGGGTTGTGTCCCCTTTATCATGTTTATCTATTATGCATATTACTGATGATGTTGCTGATTGGATACAGCTGGTTCGAGGATCCCTTGATACGACAAACATGGCTTTCTCCGTTACAGCATGCTGTAGTTTATGGACAAGTAGGAATAAGTTGGTACATGAGAATTTTTCCTATGATGCTCAACAGTCCATTCAGTTTATACGAAGATTTCTGAGAAACTTTGCGGAAGGCCAAGCGATGTATGCAGACAACCAGAAGCAATACAAAGCTGGCAGCCTCCGACAGAAGGGTTGATTAAGATCAATTTTGACGTCTCGTAAAAGCCATCTACTGGAGCAGCAACGGGCGTTGTGGCTCGATCCTCAGCATGTGCGTTTATGGCATGGAATAGACGTATCTTCCCTCATATTCGGAGTCCAGAAATAGCCGAGTGTTTGGCTATGCAAGAAGCAGTCCTACTCACATTAAAGGAGAATTATCGTTCGGTCATTTTCGAAGGAGATAATTCTCACATCATTCAGTTGCTGCAGTCTCAAGAGGAATCGTTCTCTCCACTTGGTAGCTTAGTTGCAGATTTGAAATTACAAGTTTCTAATTTTCAGTCAGTTTCTTATTATTTTGTTAAGCGCACAGCAAATACTCTATCTCATGCTCATGCTCTAGCTAGCAAAGTATTGTTTGATGCTCAGGGAGGTTCAATCTTACCTGAAGACATAATGATGTAATTGTTTTGCTGTGATGATGAATGCAACTAAGACTTTATCCTAAAAAAAAAAGTCAATCCTTGATGAAAAATTCTCGCATGTCCAAAATATGGACACTAATATCAATCAAACCCAAATACTAGTTAGTCAGTTTTTAAATTTCAATTACACCCTTGATGGTAATAATTTATTCCCTAAGTTAATAAACACTGTAAATTTGAATTCAAAACCATCCCCATTCCTCGGTCTTTTCAGATTCACAATCACGGTAAAATTTATATCAGCTCTCGCCGTAAAACTTCTGCACCGCCCATTGATACCAAGCCAGAAAAATATGTCACATGTAACAATTTTTTCTCTTTTTTTTCTCTCCTTTTTCGACTCGCACGCTCTATTTCTTCTTTTATTCGACCTCTCGATCTCGTTTTTTCAATTCAAATAAAGAATAATGAATGGGGACTCCGTTTTTTCGCCAACAACACCAGGTACCAATTTCTTTGGCCACATATATATTTTGGCACAAACAATTGGTACCAAACTGAGGTGTCCAAGAAAATATAGTATATCTTTAGACACCAACGGTTGGTACCAAACCTTCATTCGATTTCATATTGAACACGACTGGGCACCAACATCAGGTACCAATTTCTACGGACAGTTGAGGCCGAGGCAAAGGCAAAGTTCATAACTCGATCTCATTTGTTTTCGTCCATTCTATTAGCAATCAACAAGTCGAAAGCCTGAGAGAAGAGGAAAGTGAATTTTCTCATGTCTTTATTTTGTTATCGTCCCCTTCAAATCCACACGACAGATTCCAAGAAAGATGAGATATAAGAAAGTTTGAGAGAGAGAGAGAGAGAGAGAGAGAGAGAGAAGACATATTAGAAAGAGCGAAGAGAGAGAGGGAGGGAGGGAGAGAGGACAAAGACCGATTTTTTAGCTGAGAACACGGACTCTCGATTGGAATGATAAAATAGAAAGTAGAAACTGCATAAGGATATAAGAGTCAGTAAATGGGCTTAGATATACTCCCTCCGTTCCATTAAAAACTTCCTATGGAGACTTTTTTCACGAACTTTGACCGCGAATTGCTCTAAAATTATACGACAAAAAAATATAGTAAAATTATATTATGAAAATAATTATGCACACTTTTGTAACAAAATTTTACTATATTTTTTTGTCGTATAAATTTAGAGCAATTCGCGGTCAAAGTTCGCGAAAAAAGTATCCTTAAGAAGTTTGTAATGGAACGGAGGGAGTAATTATTTTAGAGCTAATAATATTGGGTTTATGAGAAATAGTTTTACAAATGTGTCATTTTGGGTTTGTTAAGAATTTTCCCCAATCCCTACGCCATGATCTTCATACCCCCAGGCCACCTTAGTCAAAGCTCCAAGCTTCTTGATGCCAAACAAAGAACAGAAACCTCCAGAATTCAAAAAGCCTACAAACCCAGTTAGGCGTTTCTGTACAATGAGGAACCAGTGGTTTTATAGTGAAATAAGTTGTAAATGGAGTTTCCTCCTATTCATTAAAATAAAGCATCAAAATAAAGTTCCCGGTGTCTCCATGTCATAGTTTAAGTAGCTAGAGACGGAGAAACTAGAAAAGGTTGATAACAGGTTGTGTCAAAGAGCCCAGGAGTTCTTACTTTCTGATGATGATATATAGGTAAGACAAGCTGAAGATGAGTTGAGGGCCGAGTTGTCCTCCAAATTGCCGTTAAATATATCCAAGGTGTTCAATTCAATTGTTTCTGGAACCTTGAGAAGGAAACATTGAGCCTAACATGCGAGGCTGAAATATGAAAAAGCCTGACAGATCATCAGGAATATCCAAGTATTCAGAGATGGAAGATACTTTGTAAGGTAATCCGAAAGTGAAAGTTGAACCGTGATTTTCAACACTGGAAACTGATAGATGACCTCCCATGAGCTCAACCTATTCAGACACGTAGGACAGAAAGAACATTTAGAGATTTATTAGAACATGAGCTCACAAGATAAAACCTGAATGGTGATAGTACCAATTGTTTGCACAATGGGAGTCCCAGTCCTGGTATACCATACTTTCGAGCAGTAGCAACGCCATCTTGCATACTCTTTTTAAACAGAGTGCATAAAGCATTTTCTGTTGCACACAAGTTTGTATTACGTTCAGCATTCACTATACTTGTGATATTCTAGAAATAATGCAGTGAGGACAAATGACCTGATATTCCTCTTCCCGTGTCATAGACATCACAGATGATCCACACTACTGATTCCCCATTGTCTTTATTTTCCATGTCTGCTCCATTTTTCACTGGATTGATGGGAACACCATCGCGCATACCATTTCTACAAGTGCCATTCTGATCTGGCAAAAACTTCGGAGAACCTTGATCAGTTATAATAGGGGGTGATGATGCCACATAGAGCCTTATGCCAGCCTTTCCTTCATGACTAAACTTGATAGCATTGCTGTGAAAGTTTGAAACATCAAAATCTGAATATCACTCTATAAATTCTATTCAGATGCAATAGCCTCCGAAAGAAAATTTGATCACTTCTACCTGATCAAGTTTGTAAGAATCTGGCGAAGCCTTAAAGCATCGCCAATAACCTAAAAGGAAAACAATTGTCAACTAAAGTCATACCAGAAATACGATATAAGACAGCTCTTGATTATTTGAGCATGAGGATTTACCTGAATGGGAACATCATCGGCAATATGCCCTTCTAAAACTAGTAATTGTTGCAGTGATTCGGCTGCTGTCTGCAGTACATGCTTCACAATCTCTCTGGGCCTGAACTTTACAGCTTCTAATTTCATAACTCCTGGAAAAAGGATTAACAATGATCATTACAACAATACAAGGAATAACAACAAAAAGTTGAAGAGAGAAAAATTGATGTCGCACCAGACTCGACCTTTGAAAGGTCGAGGATGTCATTAATCAGTTGTAGAACGAGACCACCAGATGATACCATTGTTTTTAGTAGCTGCTGTTGATCTTTGCCAATATTAGTGGTGGAAAGCATCTCTGCTATGCTTACCATTCCACATAGAGGGGATCTTATCTCATGGGCCATTGTTTCCAGCATTTGTTTTGCCCTCATCAATTCCTCTGCAACATAAATGAATGTATGAGTGAGCAACCATATTTGTTTCGATGATAACCTGATGCATGTTGAATTACATCTGCTTATATATGTTTCTGTAAACCTTGTATATGGATTGTGTTGTTAAGCTCGGTCTCCTTGGCTTTTTGAACAGCCATTTCCTCCCGAAGCTTCGCCATTTTTTCTCTTTTAATCACCTGTGTTACAATCATTACTATGATTCTTAATAGATGTAAGAAACAAAGTTAGGAGAACATGACGAATCAGAAAAAGCTCCAACGACTTGGAATCACACTAGAGAGACGGTGAAAGAAAGAAAGCTATTTCAGACAGCAGATTTTGGATTCAGAGTATCGTATCTGAAAAAAGCAGTGGATATTTGCAAAGGATATTTACCTGATCTGTTACCTCCATCCCTATATAATTTACACCAATAGCTTCGGCATTCTTGGTGAAAACAGGCTCGGCATATATCAAGAATGTCTTTGACCCAAACAGTTCAGTTTCAAATGTGATTTCTCGCTTTCCAGCCCTCCCCCGTTCTAAAACGTCTTGTTTAAAGTCTTGAAATTCCTTTACACCTGAACCGTTGAACATCTCCACATCCGTTTTGCCTATGATTTCCTGTACAGCCGGTTGTTCTAAGAATTAGTATACTGTTTATGAACTAGACTTAGATCAACTAAAATTGACCAGCCATAATTACCTTATCACTCTGAACCGGGAATTCGAAAGTATTAAAGACAAAACGGTGACGTAGGTCCTTATCCTGTAAAATATGATTAAGATTAATGATCAACTTGTGAAAATTGCAATAGTTTTTAATAAAGATCTGAATGAATTATTTTTTATATTACCTGATGACCTATGATTACAGGTGCATTTTCAAGGACAAAATGCATGAAGTTATTGGCTCTCTTTAAAACCTCTGCTAATTCTTCGACTGGAGAAGATTGGATTTCTAGAGTTTCGATACTCTCCTGTAACATTTCCTGCAACAGCTGCTCCCGTCTCATGCTTGCTTCTAGAAGTTTCTCTAGTTGCAAGGCACGCTGCTTCCAATACACGACGCTATCATACTCAGCATCTATCTCGACTTGCTCAACTTTGGAAACAACATTATGGCTTCTCTTGGGGACATCTGTGAACAGATACTTCAAACTATCATCCATAACAGTAACGGGGCGCTTATTGCTACCATAACTGTCTTGTTCAAACCGATGTTCTTCTATAATCTCCAATTTCTTGAGCTCAACTTCCTGTTGTTGCCTAGTAAGTCTGTCAAGCTCTTCTGTGAGAAGGCGTGCAGCATTGGAGTGCTTGTACTCGAAATTCTTGACCAAATCGGCCAGTTGCCTGTTTCCTTTGTCACTATGATTTGTAAGCTTCATCAGATGCTTAACATCAATAGCGTGTCCTAATTTGTTGATTTTGACCTGTTTTAAAATATCATGATCAGCTGCTGGAATTTCGGCACCAAATTGCCTCCCTGGTTCGTTGATGTCCTCTGGCCACATCGAACCAAGGATAACATCCAAGTATTCCATTTGATCTATCTCCCTTTCACAGCTCATTTAGTTTCTCTCACAATTCTATTGCAGGTACTGCAGATCCACTAGGCTTCAAATTGGATAGTTGGGACAGGCTCTCATGAATTCTTCAAAAATTTAAATTAAATACACAGAAAAGGTAAGTAAATACGATAGATATAAACAATAAATGGATGATCATGATTCAGATACATTTTCGTTTTGGATGGTGCTAACATCCCACACAACCCAACTCAATACTTTTGTTGATGCATCAATGACCAAAGATAAGGAACAGCAACAAAGAATACACAGGTTGACAAATTTGCAAAAGAATTGCTATTGACTCCATCAATAACTGCAAATAAAAATCAACTCTTTCACAGAAAGATTGTAAAAATTCCAACAACAGTATCATTGACCGAAATTGAAGAATAATTGACCGAAGTGAAGCAGTAGTATCAATTGTAAAGAACGTGTATTTCCAATCTAAAAGACAGAATTAAAGAAGCCGACCTTTGTTCAAGTAGGGTGAGAAGCAGCAGAAGAGAGACAGGGGACAGTACAAACTGAAACAAGAGTTTCACTCTAGAGTTTAGGGAAGTGTAGATCTGAAAGAAAGAATCTCGTTGGGGGAAGTGACTCAAAAAAATTAATTAAAACTAATAAGTAAACGTTTGGTTTGGTAGGGATGGTGTTTGATATCAAGCCTTTGTGTTTCTTTAGAAAAAATAAATAAACTAAGAAATTCGATTGTTTTTTTAACGGCAAACGGTGACTCGAATACCCGACTTATTAATTGTAAGTGAAGCGTGTTACGAGCTGAGCTACGCTTCGTTGTCATAAATCATCTTTAACACTTGATAATAAGCATAAATACTGCCATAGGTGTACCATACTTCAGCAACTTATTCGTCCATATGTCTAAGCTTCTTTTACTTTGTCTAGAGCGAGAGGTAAGATATTCCAGAACTAAATCCTTTAAATTACGAATTTAACTGTCCAAAACTACTTTCAAGAGTGTTGATTGATGCAATCTAAAAGTATACAAGGTAATTCTATAAAACAACTTCTATTAATAAAGAAGAGAGAAAAAAAAGGCAAACCTGGATAATTTACATCACCATTGATAAACGGAGTAGCTCACGATTCAAACATCGACATTACATAGTTCATGCACCTACTTGGGCAAATCCTGGAATGGGGACAAAATATAGACTTGGAGAGAATCATTACAGTTACTCTCTTGTTCATCTTGAATACTTCTCACGGATTCTTCAACATCGTTGTTAGTGTCTCTCACAATTAACGTTTGCAAGGTATCTATGTCTCCAATAGAAGCTGGAACTTCCTTCAGGTGCCAACATGAGTCAATGACCAGCTTTTCCAGACATGGAAAATGTGTGCTTTCAACCCTCCATTCCTTCAAATTTAACAATTCCATTTTGAGATACTTGAGTTGAAGAAACCCTCCTTCAACTGGTTCCCATAGTTTTCCACCAAATGCGTCCCATTCCAACTTTAACGCTTCAAGATGTGGCAACGTACCTACCATTACCATGTTTTTCCAGCGAAACTGTGTCCTTATTAACCTTAACTTCTTAAGATTGCAAGGAAAGCTCATCTTCGCCACTCTAGGGCCTTGATATTCACAAGTGATAGAAAGATCTTCAAGATTGTTTAGACTGACAAGATTGTCTAGAACATACACTTTCCTGGCACCATCCATGGAGTTCTCTTTGTAGTACACTTTCAGTTTCTTTAGATTCTGCAACTTTTGAACGACACAGGGAGTGAAATCAAGATTTAGTACACCACAAAGAGTTTGAAGGGATGATGACTCTATGCTGTAATCATCCAGCCCTGAGGTTGGAAATGGCGACAATAAGAAGCCTACTTCAGAAACAAGATGACGTAGGCGTTGCATCTCCCAGATTTGCACGGGCAAAAGAAATGGGCTCTCACAAGAAGATCCGCTAACCTTAATGGTTTCAAGATTCCTTAGCTTTGAAATAGATTCCGGAACCATTACTAGTCCATCACCATTTCTCTTTACAAGATGGAAGTATCTTAAATTAGTCATACTAAACAGAATTCCTAGAGAAGAACCCTTCCATACGGACCATGCCTCTACTTTTTCTAAGACTCTCAGTAACTTATAGGAATGTGCAATAGTGGACAATTCATCACACTTAATGTAAAATTTAGTTCTAAAAGTGCGGACAAGTGAATTGAATGAAATGATGTAGTTAGGAAGGCAACTTACTCTGCGTTGATCTCTAATAATTCTCAGAAACGTAGCTTTGTCAAGTTCACCTGTTCCATAATAATGGAGAAACTTCTCTTTCTGAGCTTGTCTTAAACTCAGAGCCCTCAACACATCATGTAATCTTGACGTTTTGATTTTCCCATTGTACCTTTTCTCTTTGATTAGAACAAGATTTCTATCAACAAGTTCCTCCAAGCATTCCTCAGCAACATCTTCCATTGTTTTCGATTCTCTTGGTTTTAAGAATCCTTCAGCAGCCCATAACCTCACAAGTTGTTTGGTTGAGATCTCTTCATCTTCAGGAAAAATTCCGAAGTACAAGAAACACGCTTTTAGGTGGGGAGGTAAGTTTTTGTAACTCAATGACAGATTGTCAAGTAATGATTCATCATTTCCTGCTGCCTCTGTTGTTGTTCTTGCTGCGACTTCTTTCCAATAATTTATGGCCTTATTGAATTTGAGGAGGCCTCCTATTACGATAAGAGCTAGTGGGAGCCCTTTGCTGCTTCTTGAAATCGTTCTCCCGATATCTTGAAATTCACCGGGGCAACTTTCGTGCCCATACACCGTTTCCCGTAAGAGATCCCAACTTTGCTCCTCATTCAGTAATTGCATTTGGTGTGTATGAGAATTGGAAGAGCATACATATGTGGCAATGTTTGACAACCTTGTGGTTATGATGACACGGCTGCCTTTATTATCATCCGGAAATGCATTTCTAACACCATCCCATGCTTTTGTATCCCACACGTCATCAAGTACGATGAGATATGAACGACCTGTTAATCTCTTGTGGACGCTCACAATTGCATCAGATTCAGCACTGTCCGGATTAAGTTGTCGAAGAATATCCTGAGTATCATAATCTTGGGAAACTGTTACCCACAATACAAGATCAAAGTGGTGTTTTATTCCCGGACGATCATAGACAGCTCTAGCAAGAGTTGTCTTTCCAATTCCACCCATTCCAGTTATGGGAATGGTCTCCAGCATATGCCGTCCTCTAGTGACCATACCCAATATCTTAGCCAAAGCATCATCGAGTCCCACAAATCCCACCTTAGTGCCGGTGGCACCAGGTGTCTCACATGGCGACCTTGGTGTAGCAATACTATGAGAATGAATGTAATTTCTTGATATAACTTTCTCATCAAGAACTTTCTTCATCTCCATTGCCTCTCCCAAAAGAAGGTCTACTTGCTCAATGCAACTTGCAAACTGAACTGCTGAAAGTGTTGATGTTAACTGAACATCAACTTCTTGTCTTCCATCATCATCTTCAACTTCAACCTCATTTTCATCATCATCATCTTGAACTTCATCCTCGAAAGACCGTATCAGCAGAGACTCGAACATATCCTCCAATTTGTAAGCAGCATCTCTGATTCGACTTTCGAGTTCATCAACCTCAGAGGAGCATGGCCTACCAGAAATCTGTTCAAAGAACTCTAGGAAGCGAAAAACTTTTCCATGTAGAGTAGTCACTTGCTCTTTGCTACAAATGAAACTATAGGCCTGGTGATTCGGTAAGATTTGGTCTATTAATTTAGAAACAACAATCAGAGAACCATAGGCCATTTTACTTGCTGTTTGTTTCTTTTTGGTAAGGGAAAGATTGAGAAGGAATCTGATGTGAAACAAATATAACAAGGAATTAGTATTTGGCAATGTACATGAACATTTGCTAGTAGTACTAAACTACTACACTATCTAGTATTAAAGACAGATAGCATGTTATTTAAGTACAAATTGGCAAACAAAGGCTCCCCAAAGCATGTGATCCTTCTCTCGATAATGAAGCTTGCAAGCTGCACATTTTGACCGGCGTGCTAGTTCACTTTTATATGCAAAGAAATCCATCCAAGAACAGATACAATGAATACTCAAGAGTCTGAACAACGAGATTATTTCATAAAACTGTGATTTTATTATTATTATTATTTTATTTTATTTTTTGTTATAAGTGGGGAGGTAATTTGTGGTCAAAGTTAAAAAACATCAAGTTTGAAATTTTTGTAATAGAATGGAGAAAATAGTTCATCTATATATACTATAAAGCAAATATATTTCAAGCCTCTACATTGAGCCATGTCATATGCCACTTTGTACAAATAATTTTCCCTGATTGGTCCAAATTCAATGTGATGGCAAAACGAAATGTTCTGATTGGTCGAAAATAATTCAAGTGTATCTCGGGGTCAATAATGTAATAAAACCATTCTTCTGGGTCAAAAGTATAATAAAATCAATCTTCTACATCCTTCTCCTGTAGAAAGAAAGCTAAAACAGACGGCTCTCTCATTTCACTTCCTCTCTCCCAAATCAGTCTCAGCCCCAAATCAATTCATCTTTCCCACCATCAACACCTTCTCCCATTTCACTTCCTCCTTCCCAACCGTCAACACAGACGCGATTTATGTGCCAATTCGAGGTCGGAGCCACCGTCGACGCAGTCACTCGATCCACCGCCAGTTCGAGCTCGGAGCAATAATGCGATTTCTGTGCCAGCCCGAATCCACCGTCAGTTCGAGCTCCGATTCACGACCAG